>JARFOC010000962.1:0-46451 GCA_031763485.1 Osmoderma eremita | reverse complement strand
CCAAATTCAATAAACGAACGCAATAAACACTCAAAGAGTATATGGAGTAAAAGGATTTGAATAAACGAACTCAGCTATTATAAATAGACAACGTACGAAACCGTGCAAATCCGATCGAATCCAAAGGTACGATTGAATTGTGGTCGCATTATAATTAGCAAAATAATACACACGCAATGGTTGGTTGGATGGTTATGTAATACGCCACGCAATTTTATTGGAAGCAATCTTAGCGGTTATCTCTAAGAATTCATTTTGGCGTGGCGTTGTGTTTACATATCAAGTTGAAGGTAAAAATGTTTTTTCTTTCTCTCCGTTGCTTGTGTATCAAATTTTTAAGCGGAGAAAAATTTTTAATAAAAAATATGGAATAAATTTTCCTTAATCGTTACATACATATGTCATTTCTGAAAGTTAAGTCTGGTTAAATCGCTGTTATGGTTTGTTTCATCTGCAATACATTATTTATATTAGAGAGCTTTACAATATGCTCTAAATTTTAAGAAAAATATATTTATTGAAACCTGATATGCAGTTTGTTAGTTTTATAATGTTATTACTTACTTTTATTAAATGCATTATATGTATGGCTCGTTTCTACCTTCATGCTATAAGCTGAGTAATTAATACAAGTAAGATATAAAGCCTCAAAAAGGACGTTAAATGAGAATACTTACCAACGGAATTTATTTACGGCAGGTGATGACTTTTGGGTGGGCACTATATAAGATAGTAGTGCTTCCTGCGACTCAATGGTGATCTGATGCAGTGCGTATCTTCCAGGGTACTACGTCTAATATTATTTTCCTTTGTAGATTCTACGATGGTAACTTAGTTTCCGAAATGCGTTTCCAGAGTTCTTCACTCTATTTTTGTTTTACTTTCCTAGCCTAATTATCAAAAATATAATCTTATTCCTTCTTATGATGAGGAAATTATAAATAAGGAACTAAAGTTTCTCCTCAAAGGCAAATATAATTCTATCTATCTACATATATTCACTTATATCTTTTTCATAAAATGGATTTATAACCTATAAAATACCGTAATCGTTCTTTGGCGGTCTTTCTTATTAATGTTATAATTTTAATTACAATTCCTGGTATTTTTTGCTCTACGTATACGGTTAATCGTCTATCTACTGTTTGCCAAAGATTATATAGCACAGATAGCATTTTATTAATCACACCGGAAAGGTACAGTTAAACGTGGTTAAACCATACCGGATAATGTACGTATGGCCTAGCACGAACTGGTTTAAGCCAGTGTACACTACTTACCATGGAATGCACAGTAGTCTTTCTTCGGCGAAATGTATTCTCGGGGTTTAGAAGTAGAGTGGCGTAGATACCAAGCTTGAAATAGGACAGTGACATCGAAAGAACAAGCTGAACATAATTACAGAACTAAACAATGTAAAGCAGAGTGAAGTTTATGAAAATATACTTTACACTTACGGCTTACAATTACACTTTCTTTATAGTTATTTTATTGGGCAAGAGTAAACTATGACGCATAGAGTGTAGTACATATGTTAATATGTCTGCGTAGCGTAACAATTGAAATGACGACTCTGGTGTCTCATCCGAATATTTCTGGAGAGTTAAAAATACAATTCGCTTGTCTACCAGACGTACTTACGACATCATGCGTATGCTAGACGGGTTTAGTTGAGATTTTCAGTGCGTAAAATGATAGGATTGAGTGACGCATGCCCTAGTAAGATTCTATAAAGTCTCGTGACAAGCTTAAGAATAGTTAGTACAAATTTTCTTCCGGAAGCGCCTTATGTTATAATTCCTTGATATTAACTATTCAAATGTGAAATCAAGAAAAAATTATTACCATTATTGTCTCTATTCACTATTTACTAATTACCCAGAACAAATATACTTTACTATTTATAGATCTTTCATGACGCGTTGTTATAGTGGAGGGTAACGTAGTATCTTATCGATAGATTGGTCAGGAATTCCATACTACAATTAACTAGGATGTATAATTATAGAATATATGCAACAAAAATTACTTGCTTGAAAAAAAGAAGTTAAAATGAGAATTTTAAGCACGTATTATTAAAATAGATAAGTAAGAAAACATTCACAGCCACGTAATAATAAATAAGGAATTTTGGACGATATATTCGTATAATACAACAAATAAAAGTTTAGGTAACCATTACTATTCAACCACATAACCTCAAATACAGTTTGACATACATTTAGAATCATTTGATGCCAAGCGAAATTCACGTCATGTCATCACGTTTGGATATTGAGTGATGCATGTGTTTCTATTCTAAATTTACTACTCTTAAGAGATCTAGGCCGATCATTAGTTTAGGTCAAATTAGAAATTAAATCTCACCAGTCCTCTCAATCAGTAGGCAATTAGGGTATCCTTAAAATATCCTTAAAATATAGAAGCGTTAAATGTGTTATCTTTACATTGTGTAAACTATTTTGAAACTGGAAATATAACCTATAACTTGGTATATTTCAATTCAACAATTTCGAAAAATAGAAACTGTTATGTTGGGATTTTAGCAACTTATAATACTAGATCTTAACACTGTCAAACGTCAGTGTTACAACTGCAAAAATTAATTATAATTCTGAATTGCTTTCGTCTCAATGCATATCTCAATTTACATCTCCTATATTTTGCATATAGAACTGGACATAACCAAGTTCCTTCACGTGCTAATTGCATGTTCAATTTGCAGAATCAATTGACCTGTAAGTGCAAATTAAAATCTATTTGCCCTATTAAATGTGTGGGCGTGGTTTAATACGCGGTAAATAGTATTAATCCTATTTCTTCTCCATAGTATAATTTTGTTTTCCCGCTTTGTTAGTTAGTCATATGCAGCTGTCTTCTATATTACCGAAATTGAAAACTTTCCTGCTGCGCAATATTAAAGACAATTGATTGTAACCTATATAATGAAGCTGCTCAGGAATATTAATTCACAGAGAAATAATTAATGATTGTGTCCAGTATGTTGCAGTAAGTATACTCGCAATAAATAACTACATAACTTAAATAGTCGCGAAAGCAAATTTATAAGACAGAAGGAAAGCAGGTGTTAAACTATAATTTTGTATCTCCTTCGAGCCTAACAGGCTCGACTATCTTAATTATTAAGAATACGGCGAACCAAAATTAATTTTAAAAATGTTTTTTACTTTATATTATTTGAGATCAACCTTAATTCTTAATACATGGACCATAAACAAAGAAACCTTTCAAATGCACAACATTTTAATGGGCCGGCAACGACATAAACGTTCGTATTTGTAGAGGACTTTACACTCAGATACATTAATGCATCATATGATTCTATATTAGTAAAATTTAATCGGATGTTCATGATTTAGCACAATCTACTTATTATATTTTTATCCATTATTCACAAATAACTGAATGAAATCAGAAAAACCTTGGATTCCGGAAAACGATATTTTTGTCTTTTTAAGTAAATACGCCTAAGAAATTATAATATTTGGATTGTGCGCAAATATTACTTACAGAATAGGTACGTTAGCGAATGTCTGAGAAACATGTCAAACATGTTCTGCGGTTAATCTTACGGTAATAAATTAAATATCTAGAGTTAACTTCATTGCAGTACTTGTTTATTTGAAACAAGGTGAGTCAAAAGCAATTTAACAACTCTTCTTACTTCACTTATGCTCATTACATAATTTATTGTTCAGCACAATTATGAGATGTACATAGTTTAAATGAATTTGCAGCAAGTTTTGGTCAAAATAACATTTTTCTAGAAACGACTTAAAAAAATTATTCGTAAAGTATAAATTGATCTATAAATAATATGTGGTGAAACGCTTATATTAGGTATCGATATGTATAAAATTTAGCACGTTTTTATCTTAATCACGCTCATTATTAGGTGAAGCTTGAAAAATATAGATTAAAACACTTCCCACCTTTAAAATACCAACATTTAATAATAGCACTAAACTTCATTAATATCAAAACCACTTAACGGAAATGATATCTTTTATTTCTGGTTTGAATTGCGCGCGAAATTTACCAACACTGTCATATTAAATTCCTTATGTTATTTCATCCTTTATGGGTATATCCTTAATACGGAGAGAGCAAAAATGATTGTCATGTCTGAAGTTTGCAGCGATACGTCTTCCATTGTCTTACCTGTTATATATAGGTATATATTGCTATGTTTCAAAATGCTAGTAATATAATTTAGCAATGAATTTTAAATAATAATAATAAGTACAAACTTAGGTTCTGTTGTACATGTCAAATTGACATGAGCCTGGCATTTTCTGAAAAGTTAATAATTGACAATTGTTAAATTAATATTTTAATGTCTTAATCAAAAATTGTAATTTATATAAAATTATATCAAGAAACCTAAAGATGTGTTTGAAAATATAATTTTGAAATGTTACTTTACCAATGATACACACATATAATTTAACGAATGAAATAATATCAAATACCTTATAAAATATAACTTGAGTATGTGTGAATATGTGTTTCACCCACTCTACGGCCTCTCTCGCTCCTTTTCCTCTTTCCAATACTTCTTTCATTTCACTCCTTCTTATAACTCTTTTTCTTACTATTTCTCTTTATTTCTGCTCACGAAATTAACGTTATCTGACTTTTCTAAATTTCAATTTTTCAATCTTGTTTATTTTTCTTTTTCCCCGTTACTCTCGCAACCAACCAAAATTCCTGTCATCGTCACCACGGCAATCCATTATTACTGTATTATACTGCGATTTAATTGCATCGTCGAATGGTACATTCACTATACTGTATACGGCCTTCTTGAGCGCCCTCGAGATTCTGTGGTCACAACTTGGAGTCGACGAATTCCACTGGCGTGTCGTTCTTCGTATGGTAGATTCGTGATGTGATGCGTAAAACTAGTTCGAAACCCTTCTGTTGTGTAGTGTTGTGTGGTGTATAATAGTTTGTGTTAATTTACAAGTTATAATTACAATAAAGTATTTTTTGATTTACTAACTTTTTTAATGCCTATTTCTTGTCGCTGGCTGGACTTACTATCCTTAGTCCCTACCAAACAGAGACCGTCTTTACCGGTTGAGCCACAGATATTAAAGGAATCTTTAATGTTAAATTTCAAATGGCAATCGTATAGGTGGCAGTCTTTCGCTTATTCAATTGTCCCAGATAATCGAGAATTGGATGGTAGCGATTGATTCCTGGCTTACACAGCTTTACAATAACAATGAAACGACAAGATGTTGTAAAAACATTGTTTGTCTTTTTCTTATTCATTGACTGCAACTTCAGACATGACAATCATTTTTGCTCTCTCGGTATATCAAAAGTAAATCCAATCATGTCATTTCTCTTGTTTCCTTTATTTTTACTTTATCGATCACAGGAATTTTCAAAAACTGTCAAGGTAAATGATTTATGACAGATATTTAGATACGCACAAAATAGATATATTACATTCAATAAAACCACGATAAGATTCTAACATCTGCTATGTAATTGTAAAGATAATTCGGCAGTACGATTAGTTCCAAAAATTTGCAAAACAAGCGATGTCAAACATTCCATTTCCAATTATGATTTTTTAACTTGTCATTGCATTCGAATGCACATTTTTATTTAAAAAAACACGTTCACTTATCACCTTATACATGTACGTCCACATCGGAACGGAGGATTGCTTTGTGAATGGCAAACGCGCATTCGAGTCTAAATGACAATGACAAATATCCAATCGCAGTGTATCATAAACCGAACAAGGGTTATGGGTAAGTCAAAACTGCGTTATTGCCATTTTTAACTAGACCGGAAGTACTACGAAGCTGAACGTGTAGGCAACCAACGCTAATTTTCGATTAGAATTGAAGCACTTATTAGTATAGCCCTATCCGCATCCGCATCTTTACGATCCGTATCCGCCTCATTGAGAGTGTATATTATAGGCATCCGCATTTAGTCTTTTTGATATAATTATGATACAATATGTAAACAATTTTAAATAATAGTCGCCACACTTTAAAACTCAAACATTTAACTGCAAAGGAATTATTTATTTATTTCCCGTAAGACCAACCACCGAACGTGGCATCGCCGTTCACGATATTCTATACAAATATAAAAAAGCTAATTCATTTAAACGAAATACTTAGTTTTTGCAACAAATTTCTCCTCGTGCTGTGTATATTTCATATATCCTACAAACTAAGATAAATTGCAACGCCATATATTGCTACCAATTCATAAGTTGAGATTATTTTATATATTTATATTTGTTAAAACTTATTTAACGACCAATGATAGCTGAAATAGCACGACAAAAAACAACTAAGTTCGGATACGGATATATCCGCAATTTTACGCACTCTATCCGCATCTGAACCGTATCCGCATGACTAATAGCAAAAACTATCCGCAACCGCAAGAATTCAGCGGATATCCGCTAATTATCCACGGATATCCGCGGGTATGCAGTGCTCTACTTATTAGCAGACACACCTCCCAGTTTATCATATGCGTCATTTACATATATATGTACAATCTAAATCTTTATAATGATGTAACGTGGACCGTATATAAAAAAAGACGAAACTACGCATTGTCAGTAATATTGCAATAAATTGCACAACGGTACGCGAATGAATGACCTTGAAAAATTATCAATTATTCATTTAACACTCCGTAAGTCATTGTCGCTTTGCAGCACGCGACGATCACGTTTGACTTCACAGACCAATCACATGTATCATAGATACTCGCAGTAGGTGTGTATTAGATACATATTATAAAACAACTTGATGTCCTCTTAGTCACGAGAGAGTTTATCCATTATCTCGCGTGACTAGCGGAATAATACTTGATTACTTTTGCACTAGTTGTCCATAATTTTAGAATACGGATCGTGCTACAATTCCAATTTAAAAAAGAGAAAAGAGATACATATAAAAAATAACAAAAATAGCTAAAAAAAAAATAAGAAAAGGATAAAAATTAAAATTAAAAAAAAAATCTAAAAACATGGCGACAAGAGCAGGGATTTTCAAAAAGAAGGGGTTGGCAAGAGCGGCGAGAGACGCTGGGAGAGGGACTGACGCGAGAGGGATGTTGAGAGCCGTGAAATTGTTATATATTTGTTGTTTTAAATAAAACTATTTTAAAAACCGCCGAGTGCAGTTATTAAACATTTAGAAAATAAATGGCAGATCAGGTACATAATAGGCGTTTACTTTTTAACATTCTTAATTTAATTTTATCTCTTTGCTTCAAAACAATTCTGAAGGTAGCTTTATTTTCCTACCAATTTTTCAGGTATACCAACACAGTCAGACAATTATGATGGATTTTATAAATACATACTTATGTAATTTTGATGACAGATATCTATAAATAAAACATACAGAGAGTTGCTTTGTACAGCGGTTGCTTTTCTCATCAATGATTTTATATTGGCAAATCAGGAACTGTTATAATGGTGTAAGATTTCGTATACAATGGACCGTTCTCAATTTACCTGGACTGCCCGTGCAGTCTGTGGGGCTCAGGTACAACAGTTGTTAGCCCTGCTTAGCAAACACAGATGACAGTCACAGTAAGTAAAATTCCCTAAATTTAATACAAAACGGTTAAGCGCTGTCAGAAAAAAGATGTTGTCTCATAGACAAAGACACATACCCCCCACACTGGCGAATGTAACATCCTTTTCTATATTTTGGATAGCATGCCCTGGTCTTATTTTTGTGAAAAAGGTCTGCGATTTATTATTTTGTGGGGTGGTTAAAAATCTCACTTTAACATGTATAATCCGCAATTCACAGTTAAACAGACTTTATATTTGCCTATAAATTGATCTATTTAAGGGTACAAAGGAAGATTTAAGAACAAATCAGTGCACTAAACCAACCTTTAACCTACAATATTTTGTTTTGTTTACTATTGATTCCTCACATGTCAAAATTGATAACCAAACTACACTAAATCGTGGCTTTCTTCACCAAAATTTTCGTTCATCACTGACAAATCACCTTTCCACCGATAGATGACGTCATTACATCAATTGATGAACTTGTGCTTATCAACGCAACCTTCGGATACTACTATAACGAATAAAGAATAAAATATCTTAAGTACCATTTATACGAAAACTAGTAGCATTAAACAGTAAGTTTTCAAATTTGCCGCGTTATATTATAAAATCGAGTAGCACGCCACATACCACATACCTCTCAACTGTTAACTACCAAGGCACCGCTTTTTAGCATAAGTTGCTTACGAGCGTTTCCTATTTTTACTCCTATAATCTCGTAATTACATCCATGAACGTTTAGTAAAATAATTATAACAATCTTGTTTTGTTGCATGATTCGTAAAAGTTTCTTATAAAATTGCATATTTCAATAGGCAAGGCTTTGTTGACAAAAATAAGTATTAAACAATTATCCGTAAACTATGTATTTGTATTGCATTGACAAATCATACCATTTACTGCACATACATTACGTACATATACCTTTATTGGGCCTCTTTAAATTATAATAAAACACGCTTTTCATAACGTCCCAGGTATAATTTTCCGGAAACACTGATGTCATGTCCATTTTATTTTAGTGTCTGCCAATCAGAAAATAACTTCCTATTTATTACGTTTTATTCATCAGAATTAAATGTTAAATAAAGGCTAACTTATATACTCATCATTTTTGGTCCTAATAATAGAGCTGTTTGTTATTTTTAACTGAATACTTATATACTCACCATAATAAGAATTAATGTCTGTTTATTAATTTCAATTACATTGATTAAGTTCTTCAAAAATTAATTTGCGTCAATAACTAAAATCTAAAATGACCTGAACCCTGAAAACTGCATTTTTACGGTGAACCGATAAGCAGTTGAAGTAATTTTTAAGATCATTTCAGCAGTATATAGTACTTATAATTGGGATTTTCTTGATGATTAACTTTCAATTCTTCAACAAATAATTCCACCAAATGGCTAAACTCGCGAAAAAAACGTGCGCACCAAAATGTTGCCAATTCTTCTCATCCACCGGCACTCCGTCCCTTTCCCCTTCCTTCCCAATATGGCGGTCGCGTGAATCCTTTGGGCGACAACGTGGTAAAAAACCCAATTGATACGGATAAGTATAAAGTAATCAGCATATTTTTAATGTGAAAATATATCGCTTATATTTCGCATGAAACTCTGCACGTGTTCCGTAGAGTGTCCTCTGCGCAATATGTGTAGATCAAATGGTATAAAAGTGAATTAAGGGAACAACGCGGAGCCAAATCAATAGAAATACTCGCAGCGGTTACAGTCAGTAGGCGATTTTCGCACTTACTTCAGTAAATCAACCGGCGTCGATTGGCGCAACACGTGCGCTTGTGTGCATCAAAGAGAAGAAAGTTCCGATTGGAGTTGCCGAAGAGCTCTAGTTAAATATTCAATTTATTACGGATTCAATATGATTGTGTTAAATTCAAAGTGCTCAACTGTAACTTGGTACGTATCTATTCAGAGATCAATATTTTCCGACGATCGATTTCGCGCCCGAATTAGCACCTGTAATTTTCCTCGCAATCGATGATTTTGCATGTTTCTGAACCATAGGTTTATGCACTTTATGGCGTTGTGCACCTTTAATACGTGTCGGATATTTGTTCGAATGGATGATGATAGCGTTTCTATTTTAAACCTTGTGTTACATATGCATACACTACATACTTTCAGTGAATACCTTTTCAAAATGTTCGTTTCGTAAAAGGAACACGTGTACTGAATATCGCTTTAATTAATCGGTTAAGATATCTCACATATGTTAATAATAATAGGCGATTTGTAAATGCCGGTATAGTTTTCGTAATGTATGGATTTTAGATAATATTTAATTTAATTTTTGATATTTTTTAATTGAATTCATATCACATTCCACATTATTCTTTATATTTCTCATTTTAGGCCAACATTCGACAATATGGATTTCCACGGTCAATAACGATACAGTATTCCATCACCTCAACGTACAATAGTTAAAAACCATTTTTAATTAGTTACCCATCTGTTTTGTTAACTGACATAACAAGTATTTGATCGATTCCACATTCAAAAGCATGGAACCATATTCAGAGACCGTATTGTGGATTATCATCCTAGCTTTCATCATAGCCTTTGCATTGGCGTTCGGCATTGGGGCCAATGATGTTGCTAATTCCTTCGGAACCAGTGTCGGTTCTAAAGTGCTTACGATTACACAGGCTTGCATTTTGGCTACTATTTTCGAAATTGCTGGATCAGTATTGATAGGTAGGTATTACGAAAGGCACATTTTGAATGTACATATTCTCAGATATGCATGAATTAAAATTGTTTCAAAGTGAAACCTAAATGAATTTTTGCTTTTGTTTGTTTACTACTATTTTACACTAAAATTAAGAAAGTTGTAGTACCACCTTCATATTTAACATGGGCAAAATTTTCTTGGGTGTATCACACAATTAATGCTTATTAATGTAATCTACAATTAATAAACAATCCTTAAAGCACATTAGGTAATATGACACCTCTTCGATAAGTGATATTGTTTGTTACAACTGCAGTCTTCATTTCAAAGATATGAAACGCTGTTTCTGCAATATGTTTCGAAAACAGGATGTGTTTTAGTAAACCTTTGTAAATTCACTGATACTCAATTATTTATCGTTATTGTGTGTATTTACCATACCTAAACCACATACTTGATTATTTGATTCTTGTTAATTGTTTGAATATTATGCCATAATTCTAAATTATTTTTTCTTAAATCTAATTATAAAAAGAAAACCGAAATTAACATTATCATTAATATAAAATTGTGTTGCAACTCTATACTTTACTCACCGAACAGATGGAGTACCAAAAATGCGTGATACAAAACTAAGTCTTCTATTGATTGGTAAGAACTCGCTAAAAGTCCATTGCAAACGATGTAAATTTTAAAATGGTATTAAAAGGTGCCCTTTAGAATTCAAGAAGCGATTATTCGAATGATGCTATAGACTGTTTAAATAAAGGTGAAAATAGCATCATAAGTCCTAAGATTTCGTTTCTGTTTCTTGCTAAAAACAAATGTAACAAATGCACTGCTAAAATAGGACAGAAAGATAATAAATTCATTGATTCAAAACGTATAACAAAATACATATACAATATATATAATACATCGCTGTATTGCATACCGCATTGTTTATGTATAATCAAACATAACCCGTTTATTCTTACGAAGCGTAGTGTATTTATTCATTTCAGTTTTGATCTGGTCTTTTTCTCTGTTTTCGAAATAGGTTACAACATTTTTTCTGTTTTCCAGTGTAAAACCGGCTTTGCACGTGTACGATGCATGATCAACACGTGATCACTCCATCTCTTCGGTGAACAAAGTATAGAATTTTTATATTTGAATCAATTTCTACATATTTTCATTTTCTGATCATAAAATTTCAGATTAGATAGATTAAACATTTAGTACTTAGAGATCAGCATTACACATTTATCGTCTTGTGCAAATATGTACTTAAAAAATTACACAGTTACAGAGCCGAAATCTATAATCTTACCGAAACGATAGGGGTACAGGTGTGGTGAAATTTTTTACCGTTTTATACTCTACGATCAATCAATTATTTAATTTGCATGCCTCTTCAGTAAAATGGTCCAAAGTCTACTATGGATTACGACTGCACTAATCAAAATTGATCAAAAATCAATGCGTATTTTATAAAAATGTATTAACTAAAAATAATTAATTTAAATTTAACCAAATAAAATTATTAGCAATAAAACAATAACATTATATGATAAGCAGTGCATTATCTTCATAATGTTGAGTGTTTTTCTCTTGTTCGGATTCAATATCATCGTGCTATTAGTCAAAACCTAATCTATTAATAAAATTGCGTGGTATCCTTAGTTTTAATTACAAACAATTTTTTTTTTCCTTATTATTATTTTTTTTTTGATGAACTAGTGCCTACTAGTATTCTCAAAAATATCTACAATCTACAAATATGTCTTCTGCACGAGACAACACTAAAATATTATTCATATTTTGGGTCCATCATACCGCCTTGAAATTTTGATATACGTATCGCCTTTATTTCCAGGAAATAGCCGTCAGGCTAAATAAATATTATTTTGACACCGTCCGTACAAACGAACTGAAAAAATTAAAAGTTTCAATTTGTCCTTAAGTATTATAAATTCTATTATCGCTCTTGGAAGTGTAACAATCTCAAGGCTTTTCGGTTTATTTTAAGTAAAGGCGTGTTTGATTCGTTGTTTGGTTGCAGTTATTCACACCTCTGGAGTTTATTTACTTACTGATTTACACTGCTTTATATTGAGTTACCGGAAATATACTATGCAATTGTAAGATTTGTATTAAGCGGTGTATTATAAAATTTTACCGGTTGATCCAAGTTTATTCAAGCGATTTTGTCACTAATTCAATTATAATTATTTAAGATTCAAATCTATGATAATACCAATTGATTTTAAATCACATAAAGGGCATGAGAAAATTGTAAAATGAGCTTCCTAGGAAGATATTACGTACATTCCAAGAAAATGCGTACCAACATAAAAATCTTGACAACACAAAAAACATTGATAAGGTACAGGTATTTTCCAAGAAATTTCAATCATAAAACGTTGGTATTTGTAATTTTACTTGAAACAATCGACGATATAAACATTACATATGTACATTACAGTACATTTAGGTTTGAAGCACTATTAATAGGAATGGGTGTCATACACCTGTTTTGGCTAATAATAAAAATTTTCACGCACAATGTTACCAGTTACTTTAGTATGAAACAAATTTGAAACGTCATTCATATCGTCTATATGTTAAGTTAAAATATTACTTGAACATTTCGGATGGAAATTTGTATAAATAGAAATAACGAAACCGCTTCCAGTTTTCCTTGATACTTTTTGCCAAACTGTTTGCTGACGACAATGTACATATTTGATTTAAACGTAGCTTTTTCATTAAATTATTATGTTCGAAAACTTAATATTAATAGATAATATTAATAGATTCTCCTATCAAAAATCCTTGAATTTTATTTTTGTGTCGTTTCAATACACGCACGTAGCTTATTTGTAATGTTATCCCAAGTAATTCTCTTGATTTACCAAAGAGTATAAACCTGGGATCAACTTATTGGGTGGAGGCGAGAAAATAATATTTAATATTGCGAAAATGTCACCGTATCATCGAAAAAAAAATATTAGCTGTAAATTCCTTTTTTATGGATTTATTTATCTCTTTGATAAGTTGCTAATACCACCGATCGATTAACTGTATAATGATATCTAATAATATTTTTCATAATATATTATAACAGCTTCCGTGCATGACTTACAATTAATTCCTATTAATTCCTGAGTCTAAAACACCAAAATGTTGGCGCCCACAGTATTTAAAAACGTGTTTCAATCTCTGTAGAACATGGTTATTTTTAGCATCCTTTATTTAATAGTATCTTTTTATATATTGCGTGATATACAGGTGGATCGTTTAATGTGATTACCCGCAAATATCACAGGAACAAAGCAAATATTTAAAATTCGGGGCAACGTTATCATTATAACAAGAAATATAAGTTATTTGTTATTACGTCACACGGAAAGTATCTCACATTTTTTAAATTAAATGGAATGTATTTTATTTTTTTACAAAAACACGTGTGCGCAGATTCGGATAAAATCTCTAACCTGAAATTTAATTTCTTTCTGATTTTTGATTGAAGTGTGTAATGCAATAACAAAAGTATTTGATATACTCCGTGAGGGATTATGAATATTAACTACTTATAAATAAAACAGATCATAAAAGTACTTTTGCAAAGCTTTGTTGTTACAGTAAAATGTTTAATATTTACTCTTTTGACTTACTGTAGAATCGGTTGTGCATCGTGGGTAATCCGTCGCATGCGCACTTTTCAATCCCTAGAATGCAAGTCAACATTACTCATTTTTCACAATTACTTGAAAATAGCGTGTGTTTACACAAGCCGTATAACCTCAAAATCAAGAAGTAACGTAATTGCCAACCTGACATCGATTTTGTTATTTCGATCGATATAAATGTTCTTTATCCCTCTTTGTTGTTACTAGCAAAGATTATAGAGATAAAGATAGGAAACGTAGCGACCGTGTCGATTCTAGCGGTATCTATGGTCTCACCTGTTAGGTAAAGAAGCTTAATGGCGAGCATGTTAATTCTGTCACCTAAGTTGTATTTAATTGATAAGCATATTGAAAGGCAAGGTGTTTTGGCAGATTATATATAGTATATACTACGATTTTGCTATTTAAAGATGAGTCGAGGCGGATTATGCATTAGTAAGTTTTGTTACAACAATAACTTCATTCGTCTGAATGTCGTCTTTTCCAACTTACCAAAGTCAAGTCAAATTTCGTATAAAGATGCCGAATTAATACTTATATCTATATTTAATTTCTGAATTTATAATATTAACAGCAGGGGTGCGTTTGAAAATAAAGGACGCGGTGTGTAGAGTGAGTGCAACCTTCCCATACGCACCACGTGACACGAACGAAATGTTCGAACGCTCTCGGTCGTGAACATGTTAAAGCGGTGCGGGATGGAGGATGGAGGGAGGCGAGTTTCAGCGGCGTTTCAGTTGTCAAAATAAATACTTGTTGGTTAAATTACTGTTAATCCATGACTGTGGCTGTTACCATAGAAAAAAATTATTATCGCCGCCTTATAAACTACGAGCCATTTTCTTGCTGATAGCTGAAGATGATGAATCTATATATTAAATTACGAGTTGCAATAAACTTATATAGAAAACGTGATTCCCCACACGACAGATAAATAGTTCTAAAGTTATTTTCGAATTAGTAGGCAAACATGCTCTTGGACCTACTAAATAATATAATGAATTGATATGAAATGTAGAGTGTGTTCTTTAAGTAAAACCACAAAAATTGTATACATTCAGTTAAAAAATAATAAACTGGATTTTCTGTGACGCAATGACCAATAATACAATTTTAATGTAACAAAAATGTGTCCCTCTGTCCGCAACAGCTTCACCTGCTTCGAATTTTAAATATTTGCGGGTATCATTTTAAGTGGTCCAGCCTGTATATGTTGTATAATCATAAAATATGAATTTGTTTTGAAAACATAGAGATTAAGAGATTTTCAAAACTAACTTGTTATAGGAACAAACACACTTGTAAAATACTATTCAAAAATATAAAAAAATTGAATTCTAGAGCTCTGAGAATCACATAGCTACTAATTTTTTTTTGTTTTGGGCGTATTGATCATGACCCCGTGCTAAAATTGTAGCGGTTGCACGCGATATTCACGTTTTGTATCAAAAATAGCTTGCAGCTGATCGTCACTATGAAAATGTTCGGATTTTACCAGATTTAAAAAAGCAACGAAGGAGAAATACAAGATAATTTTTGAATTTATTTTATTATTATAGTTTTTATGTTGATTAATTTCTCAAATGTTGAGTGATATGTAAAATTAATTCTGAGGAAGTAAAATATTTTCTTTGATATACCGGGTTTGAAGACTTCAAGGCTAAAATGATCTATTCTTATTATTCTGTTCTATTTCCAGGTTACAAGGTATCAGATACGATGCGAAAAGGCATTTTAGATCCGTTACTGTACAGCGGCTCAGAAAAAGAATTGATGTTAGGATACCTTAGCGCGCTAACTTCCAGCGCAATATGGTTGTTGGTAGCCACCTTCTTCAAACTACCAATTTCCGGAACGCACAGCATAGTTGGATCGACCATCGGCTTCAGTCTAGTTGCCAAAGGCACTGCGGGTCTACATTGGAAAACTCTCTTTACAATAAGTACGTTTTTGCGACCATAAATGATTAATTTTACCTTTCGTAACGCTTCGGGTTTTCTTCTTTCTTAGTCGGTTCTTGGTTCGCCTCGCCAGTTCTCAGCGGAATAACATCGCTCATAATCTTTTGGATCATACGGCAATGCATTTTGAAGAAGAAGGACCCCGTACCCGCGGGCCTGATCAGTTTACCGATTTTCTACGGTTTCACCGTTATGGTCAATGTATTTTCGATAGTGCACGACGGTCCGAAACTACTGTATATGGAAAACATTCCCTTGTGGTTGGTGTTCACCATTTGCGGTGGAATTGGCGTCGTTACCGTACTGTTGGTTCAATTCGTCGTCGTCCCTTGGCAGAGGAAGAAATTGAAGACTATTCCCGACCATAACAACGTCAATTTTAACATCGGCGAATCATCAGGTGGGTAAAATTAAAATAATTACAAAAAGAAATATTACGAACGGTATAGGAGCTAAAAGTTACACATGCGGCACTCCAAATATCTCAATTATTATTATTTTTTATAGTTATAATTACGACTATATAGTATTTCGCTATCTGTATGATTTTTGTACTTTGTCCAATTTCCAATTTCTTTCACCTTTGATGCTCTGCCAAAATATTCGCCGTGTGATATGAGTTAATGAAATAAATAGTCTTGCTATTAGCGCACACTTATTTTTAAAAAGCTTAAAAAGTATTAGATATACAAAAATAATTGCGGATTTTGATTTAAATAAAAACCAAAAACACATTTACGACTAATCGTAATAAATAAATACAAATTTATATGTTAGTTGATATAAACGTTTATATGAAAACATCAAAATGCAAAATTAAACTCCATTTCGGATAAAAATAAGTTTGCTTATATCTTGTTCCGTGTTAGTTTGCTTTGAGTAGCAGAGTAAATGTTTATTAATTTTTCTTTTTCTCGAAATACGTTTATTTTCCGCTCCTAAATTAGAACCCAACAGTATTTCTACTACGTTTTTCACTACTTTATTTTCTCCCGTAAATTTAGTTAACATTTTCCAAGTAGTTTAAAAAGGTCCCCAAAACGGAATTTCCCAAAAAAACCATTCCTTCTTTCGTTAATTTCAAGCCGGCATTTCAGATACAACGCCCGAAGGTAGTCCTAAGAATAGATCGAACAGGAATTCGCAGCTGAGTGAACGTCAATTGACCGTCATCTCGGAGAACAACGAGATGCATCCGATGGACGGTAAGAACAACGCCACCAAGTACGTCTTCGTCCACGGTTTCGATAAAAAGAACGGCTACGCTCCGGCCCTGGACACCGGGGACAATCTGAAGGTGGCCGAGAGTACGATGACGGTCAATATGAACGCGGCTTTACCGCCCAACTCCAGCGCAGTGCCTCTGATAACCAATACGAGCTTGGCAAAGATGCCCGAGGATAATTGCGCGATAGAGATGAAAGAGGACGCTGTCGATTTTGAGGATAATCCGAAAATATCGCAATTGTTCAGTTTCCTGCAGATTTTGACGGCGATATTTGGCAGTTTCGCGCACGGTGGTAATGATGTAAGGTAATTATTAGGAATTATTACTTTTTTCTATAGGTGTTGCGAATATACATCGCGTTGACTAATGTCGTATATAAACCTGTACTTTCATAAAAGTAGGCACAAAAGTTTAATCGCATAATGTAATCGAACTAACAGAGTTAGGCAACCCGATGCTCATTTTGCACACTTTAATATTTACATGTGTTATATGTTTCACGATCGACATAACACAATAAAAACAAATTATTGGTCATGCACCCAACGGAAATAATAGATGTTATTCGGAATTAAGGACATACAACATGTGCTTTGCATTCAGTTTATTGTTCAACAAATTCTGTCCTGAATAATCTTACTTTAGTTAACCGGGGAACTCCACACTTATTTTTAAGAGGTCTCCACATTGCGTTTTTTCTTCAATAATGGAATCTAACTTTTCATTGTCGATTTTCAGTTACTATTTATAGGAATAATGCCCCAAACTACATACAGTATCCAGAAAATATATTTGCACACTAACTCAATTTTAACATTTTTAGTTGTTATTACTTTTAATATAAAGAAAAAACTTTTATTGTAATATACAAAAACTGAAATTACATTTATTACTGAAAAAGTATATAGTAACCAAAAACATAAATTTTTATAAACACCACAATAAGAAAAAAATTACGTAAATAACACAAATTATACAGGAAAAAGTATTTGCACATCAAGCGGAAATTACTGAAAAAACCAATCTATGCTCAGGTGAACCCCGCAAGTACAGACGATACCTCGTTTCAAAATTTAAATGATAAATAAATAAATGTTAGGCGGTAAATGTGTTATTTATGCGTAAATAATAAAAAAAAGTCAAATGTAAAAGAGGTTTTCCATCCTGTTCCGCACTACGTTGTCGTACTTACTCGTCCAGGTCTGTGCTACATACACACCGGATATTGGGTATAACCCACGTGGGCAGTTCCAGTAGTTACTTTACGAATATAATGTAACTGAAAATTTTCGCTTTTCAAATTTGCAACGTAATTTAAGTTAGACACTTTTGTTTAGAGTCAGAAGAAACATTTTCTCAATATAAATAAGTTATTTTTTTTAACTAAAAACAACCATTACATTGTTGAAGCATAAACATTGAATGCTTTTAAATTTGTTTTATACGAGATCCAACTAAAGTAAAGCCATATGAAAAAAAGAGGATTTTGCGTATGCGAATCGTAATTAATTGTTTTTTCCTTATATATGATTACAGCAACGCAATAGGGCCGCTAATAGCTATTTGGTTAATATACACAGATGGTACGGTACACGAAAAATCACTGACCCCGATTTCTTTACTATTGTATGGAGGTGTTGGAATATCTGTTGGTCTTTGGCTGTGGGGTAGAAGAGTTATACAAACTATAGGGGAGGATCTCACAAAAATCACCCCATCAACGTAAGTTGTAATCTATTATCGTATATCCATATCGATTAAACACAGATTGCTTTGTTTTACTTTACAGTGGCTTCACGATTGAAATTGGGGCAGCTTTTACAGTATTATTCGCCAGCAAGATAGGGCTACCAATCTCAACGACTCATTGCAAAGTTGGATCTGTTATCTTTGTTGGTTACTTCACCTCGTCGAAAAAGGGTGTCGATTGGAAATTGTTTCGGTAAGAACTAGTTTTATTGGATAATAGATATTTTCAATATATTCCAAATATTTACGGTACAAAGTACAGAGAGAGCAACGAATCCCGAGAACCACGTGACTGAAAATGTCGCCAACTTAAATTATATCAGTTGGTCACACTATTTGTGTTATTAATACCTGGATTTGAAGTTCTGAATTACAGAAAGAAACCAGTGGTGTAGTATTATTTACTTTATAGGTACTAAGATGACAATTTATAAATTAAAATAATCGAAATTTACTGCAAAAATTAGTAAAAATAAAGATAATAGATAATCTTTAAAATCCCTGAAATTTTATGGTTAAAGTTCCACATTATGGCAATATAATAAACAACCTACAACAAATAAAAAAATTTAAATGTAAAGTGTTCTAAAAAGAATAGTTTTTATACAGTGCGGACGTAAATTGTGTCAACCCCCCCCCCCCCACCCTCCCCCTCGTAACTTTTGAAAGGGATGAGATAGAGAGACGAAACAAACGAAGTGAAATTACAGGCAAATTATGATATTTTTTATATGGAAAATATGTTCATATGAAACCTCATTTGTAAGATATTTTTATTATGTTTACGCTTATGTAAACAGTTTTACGATTTTCTGTTTTTACGGACATATCCGCAATAAAAGATGAGACACTTTACCTTTCTGATAACCCTCGTATTTATTGAATGGTACATGTTTCCTAGGAAACGTATTTTATAATTTAAAAGAAACGTCAAAATAATATTTATGCCGATTTATTTCTGACAGTACACCTTACATAGCGAAATCATTATTGCCACAACGTTTTCTGCCAAAAGACGAGAGCATACCATTGTGATAATCAAATTAAATATTGTTAATACTGTCAGAAATAAATCGGCATAAATATTTTGACGTTTCTTTTAAATTATAAAATACGTTTCCTAGGAAACATGTACCATTCAATAAATACGAGGGTTATCAGAAAGGTAAAGTGTCTATCTTCTATTGCGGATATGTCCGTAAAAACAAAGAAAATCGTAAAACTGTTTACATAGGCGTAAACATAATAAAAATATCTTACAAATGAGGTTCTATATGAACATACTTTCCATTTAAAATTTTAAAGATAGCAACGCCATCTTACGTTTTACCTCAAGTGCATCTCACTATAACCAAAATATCATAATTTGCCTCTAATTTCACCTCGTCTTTGTTTCGTTTCTCTATCTCATTCCTTTTAAAAGTTACGACAGGGGGGGACACAATTTACGTCCGCACTGTATAGCGAGAAAAAAAAAGGCCGAAATATTAATAAACAGTAAAAATAGATGACATGTAAACCATGTGTATATTCACGCTAATGGCGTTATTATTGCGAACGCATACCGCAATCTAACTAAATCAACCTTAAAACAAAAAATTACTAAATTGACGGGTCACGTGACTCCCGGGATTTGTTGCTCGCATGGTATAAAAGACCCATTATGTACACTAGGGCAGAATGTCAGATAACTTCAACCAGACATCTTCATAATGCTGCAGCGCACATATTGTCACTTTAATTAATAGCTATTATATCTAACTATTTCATTCCTTTATTTCAGGAATATAATTTACGCTTGGGTAGTGACGGTTCCTGTAGCTGCTTTACTTTCCGCAGGCTGTATGTATCTGCTGCAGAACGTCGTCTCGTACTAAATTAAAAAAGAAAAGACAATTATTTTTTATACGATTATTTTTTTTAATTTCAATTTTTGAACGAATTTCAAACCTAACGACTTGACGAGACATTTTTGTTTTGTCACGTGAATGTTCACCATCTTAATTTTTTTTGTACTTCCATAGTTATTTATTGAGATAGTAGTTAGTAGTACTAGTACTTATTTAACGATTATTAGTTCTTATAGAATGAAGAAAAAGTGGAAAACTTATAAAAGAAACTGTGATGCCTAAACTCACACCATATGTATTATATAGTGTGGTTTCTGCTTTTTAGAAATGGATTTACTATAGGAGAGTGTTGATGATTGTGTCAAAAAATACAGAAGCAATGAGCTATGGCAGATTGTGAATGATATTGTAATATTGCTATAATACGTCTAAATCCGTATGCATGGTATAAGCAAGGTGTTATTGTTTTAAACTAAACTAGAAAGGATTTTATGCACAATATTGTGCGGTCGGTTGGTGTATGTGTTTTGGCATAATTTAAAAGACTCTCCGGTATATTGATTTTTAGAATTGAATTTTTATACATTTGTGTTTCCAATTCAATACCTTTTTATTTATTAAGACATATTTTGTACTATTGTAACGAATATTTCTTATCTTATTTGATGAGATAATTTACAAAAAAAAACACAAGGGGATTTAAACGAAAAAATGACTATAAATAAATGTTTTTTAAGAAAATTTAAAATTGCATTTTTATTGGTAATTTATTGAACCCATAACCAAGGTAGATTTTTTAAATTATTAAAACATCAGTATTTTCTTCTATTTGCTCGATCTAACGCGCTAGCGTGTAGTAGGGGATGGGACAAACGGTTATTTTCAGTAATCTCTAGATCGAATGTCAAACGTTTCGCTGTTGGCATCGCTTATATATAAATACATTTACAGAAAGACAAATACCAACACACAACTAGTCCAAAAGGAGAGTACAACGTAGACACGTTTAAGCGATAGAAATGCATATCGAATTGACTTAAAGAAAGATAGTTTCTAATTTCAATTCGATGATATCAGTTGTTTTTCACTTATATCAACTAGGAAAAAAGCGTATCCGTTCTTGAGAGAATATTGGATCGAGCTTTATCGGCTACCAGTTGTTTTGATAAAAAATCGAGAACCGGTTAAAACAGTTATCGGCCGGTCGTCCGTTCCGAGTGTATAGCGTGCATACTTGTTACTCAAATTAATTGTAGGCTCGTCTTAGGCTTGCGGCACGTCACTCACACTTAACAAAACAGAAACATCACACCGTATACAAAGTGCGGACGGCTGCCCTTGAGAACTCGTATTTGGGCAACTGCCTGACAAAGAGAAGGAGCGTCTTATGAGTTTTTGAAAGGAAAATCCATGGATCCACCAAAACACCAAATGGTGATATAAGAAAGTTAACTAACTAAGAATTAAAAGAAAGGAAGACCTAGTTAAAGCAATGAAGGCTCAAATAATAAAATAGTTCGTCCACACCCACAGAAAAGAAAAGGAAGAAATGATAAGGAAGATTACAGAATGGAAGCCAATGAAAGAAAGAGCTAGAACGAGACCTAAAGCAAGATGGGAAGACCCAGTTATTGGGTATCTGAGAAAGATGAAAGTTACTGACTGGTGGGTGGAACTAGTGGAAAGGAAAACATAGCTAAAGATCGTGGAGGAAGCAAAAACACAACAGTTTATAGAGGAATAACATTCAAGGCATAATGGATTGATCCACCATGAAAAATGGATCTTTAAACTCCTGACTGGAGGGAATTTTATTCTTTTAAGAACGCATGGTCGTATATAATTTACTAAAATACATAGGGTAATCATGAGGATATTCTGTATTTTAATATTTGTATGGTTGACTTTCAGATGTCACTTTGTTATTCATATAACCTACTGTCAACGTATGTTAATACGCCGCCCGATATTATCTTGTGCATGAATAAATGATTAGAGAATAAACCATTGGATAGTAAAAAATAAAACAATCACTTAAGTATAGAACATAATACGATTAAAATAAACGATCAACACAGTGGATAATGACAAAATAAATAAGGCATAAGATGGCAAATGTTGTAGCTTCACCCATGTATGCAAATCGTTTGAAAATATTGGCAGCATTGTGCTGTAGTAAGTGGGATAGTTGTATGCATGTTGTATGTTAATTCTGCAACTAGAGTCCGCCTAAGCCGGCAGAGCCATCGAGCCCAGCACCGTCGTTTTTACGTATACGTTCGGATAAAAAAATTTAACGTATTCTGCAAACGACCCTAATCACTATGGCTTTCAGTTTGGGACTGTACTTGTCAAGTTGGTTGGCGAGGGAAGAAGCGTAGGGTGAACGGAATCATGCATTAGTTCGCATATTACGGGGCTGATTTTTTCTTGGACGGAATCTAGAAAGGAATACAAATAGTCCCATAAGAGCCTCTACTGTCTTCTAAATAGCGAATGGACTGTATGTAAAGCAAACATTGCAAGAACTGCGGGGCACATAGTAAACATTGTATCAAATCACTCACACCTCACAATAAATTGATTAATTCGGGAATACCTCCATTCCAAAATTAATCTATTGTCGAATGACGAGTGATCCGATGTAGTATATGTATATTGAGCAGCCTATACGTAAATGCGAACAAACAATGAAACCCCTCATTGTCAGTAATCTCACCTGTGCCACGTATACACAGCTCTCACCGGGGTGTGAGATATATTGTACGTAGTGCGATCTGGTATATTATACTTGCATTAATCCGCCGGCAAGGCCATAGCACGCAGCTCCCCTATCTGAATGATTTTGTATCCGTCTATGCGCACGCAAAGTTCTAACAAGTGATCGTCGATTTCGAATACACTATGCTAGTTTATACAACCGCAGAGAAGGTACAAATCATACCACGGTATTGTGCTGGAAATTCTTATCAAAATACGGTCAATCTATTTGCCGTAGAGTACGACAATTGAAAGGATTGTCAAAGCGTTTAGGTAATTTGGCTGTGCACTTGGAAATTGCCGTAAATGTTATCAAATAGGCGAACAGCCTCATATCCCTCTAACACAGCAAACATTGTTATAATTTCAATTTATTTTGTATAATTGTAGAGTTAATTTTTCCTTTGTTTATTTTCCTATTTAGAATTACTTTTTCGTTCTCCTGTATCGCATAGCAGCTACAAAATGAATATAAGAAACTGTACTCTTCACCGTAATCCGAGTACAGAAAAGTTACCCAGTATCCGTGATTGAGCGGACACGCGAGCGTGCCCTTGCTCAATTTATGATACACTGCGACTGAATCTGAAGCAATCCCCCGTTCTGATGTTGCCATACGTGTATAACATTTTTAAAATATGTACTTACTCGATACCATTGCGGCTGGTAGTTTACCGTTACAAAATAAAATTTCCATTTGTAATGTTTTCGTGATGTCACAAAACTAGAAGTAAACAACCAGTAATTCCATAAGTAAATAACTTGGAATCATCTTATTTGTGTATTCAGTTTACCAGAATAAATCATAGGGTTAGAAAGCAATTTCAAATAATTAAGGCAACAAATACAAAAACTAATACGCCAAGCCCCTTTTTCCCTATCCAAAGAAAGACTATTTATTATTATGTATAATTATTTTGAAACTCCTAATTTCAAATACAGTGTAAAAGTAACCGTCATAAATAATTAATCGTGAAATATTGTACAAAATAATTAACTCTTACAACACTGAAGCATTATTCTCTTGTATGTTACAATTTTTATCTAAAACGAATGATGAAAGCATTTTTAGGGTATCTCCTCCTTAATGTTGGTCTCGTCTATCGTCACTTCGTTAACGAAAACCTCGTCCTCGAACGTTTTCGCCGCGAGTTCGTTATCGAAAAGGTTCCCACTTAAAAACGTCTCATCGTCCGGTAGTATTGCCTCGTTCGCGCACTCGCCCGGCGCCTCGATTCTCACTTCGCCATCAAAGAATGTTTCCACCTCCTGCACTGGTTCTTCTTTTATATTTGTCGAAGATCCCAGGGGGCTAACACTAACTGCTTTTGTTTGCAGTAAACCTTCATCCTATTAAATTAAGGAGTTAAATGAAAGTACACATAAAATTTTCGAATGAAAAACCTACTTCTAAGCTATTTTGAGGCACGACTTTCAGTACGACATTTTTCCCAGACGCAGTTTTTACCAAGATAAGATTTGAGGAGTTTGTTGTAATCTGATCGGCATTTGTTACGATATTTGCTTCAAATTGTTGGACTTCTACATTTGAACCACTGCAACACAAGAAAAAGAAATAATATCAAAGAGGCAACTCAAACCCGCAAATAATTACCCCCGATTTGCAGGGTGGTCGGAATCTATAGTTAAACCGTAATGTATGTCTGCTTGCCAAGGATTAAATTTCTTTTTCTGAGCAGGTCTCACCTGATTAGTGAAACCATTCTCTATTTCTTCATCGGATTCGTACTCGCTCTCATCGCTAGTTTGGGATCGTCTCTGTTTTTTCCGTCGCCGCAAAGGATCACTATGTTTTAATCTTTTCCCTCTCCTCGATATTGTGTATCGATGGGGATCGAAACCTTCACGTCTCATTATTTCCGGAAGATAACGTCGACGGGCATTAATGAACCAGTTGCTTATTTGTAAGAAGGTTAAGTTGGTTTCCATCGACAAGCTCTGCTTTTCTACTTCTGTGGGGTAGGCGTTAAATCGATGCTCGTACAACCAACTCTTTAATATTTTCACCGCATGTTTCGGAAGATGACCCCGTCTTTTAACAACTGGTTCGCTTCTGTGAACAACTACGTTATCATCATATTCCTCATTTAACACAACGAGTTCTGGTTGTTCATATTGGTCCGTATCCGTATCATTCTCCTCGGCACTACTTGTTGATTGGAATTGTTGATATTCTAAAAAGTAATGATTACTTACAAATACAATGAAATCCAAATTTTGTGAAAAGCGTGATTTTTTACTACTCGTATAAAATATAGAATATATATATAAAAAACCGAATACATTACATGAATGATATATTCTAAATAATCCCAGTAATGCTCATACTATTACCTAATTCTGAGATATAACTGTTCGGTTCCAATTTTATATATTTACCTATTTCTTCGTTAGACATCTTTACGGTCAGCTTAAATACGCAGTCTTGGTATTAAGCTTAATAATTATTACCATGTATCTGCAATGAAACATACTCTTACTAATAATAAAAAATGCACAAGCAAACAATTAATGTTAAAATTGTCATTTTTCAAAACTCAAACTTACACTATTCTGTCAGCAAAATGACTAAAACAATTATGAAAATGTTTTATTATCAAACTTGGAGAAACCATTTTTTACTCTGCCTACTTGTAATAATGATTTTTTAAATGGGTGTTGCAGTATATACAATGCAGATACATTTACATGCATGTTTAGGGATGATTGAAAAATCGATTTCCCTATTTTGAAATTTCGGCTCATTTTACCCGTACATAAACTGTAAAGTCGCGAGGTACGTTTCGAAACATGTTTCTCTATTGTTTTGACGGTGGAATTTCGGGGGCTACGCAAATATTAAGCGAAAGCCACCCTTAAAAAAATAATAATGCACGTCATTGTGGAGGGGATGGGCGTGTAATTTCTTTTTCAAAATTGACACTCCTAGAAGTGTTATTCTTTGAGTATATGTCAAATCTTATGAACTAAATCGTAGGAATTGACATTTACGTTTGTGGTGCACTTCTTTTTCCTCTAAACGAACTGTCAACGGTCATCAATATGTCAGGTTAGAACAACACATCAAGACCAACGGTACGTCGGAAATACAACATGCAATTGAACTTAAGCATTAAAAAGTATGTAAAACACTTACCTTTATTAAGAAATCGTTTATTTTAATACGAAATGTCAATAAGTTATACAAAATAAAGGTCGATTACGTCAGCTCGCTTGGACGATTTTTATTGGTATTGCTACCAAAGCGGTTGTTCTCGTACCGTACGCCATGTGCAATGCATTTCCATTACTTTTCCTGTATTAAAATCATTGCTATTTTACAAAATATCGTATTATTAAAGTAGCATATTTGAATAAAGTTCAATTAAGGAAATTGTAAGTAATATATAAGTTGCTTTTAAATTATTTCATCCATAGAACAACAGTGATGAGGGCGGTATTTAAAAGGTAACATTGGAAAAAATCACCTTTTTTATACAAAAAAAAGTCTGGTCATAATTATAAAAAGCTATTATCATTGTATTACAAAACTAATTGCTGTGTAATTTACAGTGTTTAATAAAAAAGATAATGATATAGTAGTAAATATACGTGTTCCTCGTATTCATCTACAACAGTCACTTTATTTTTGAAGCTGGCTGAACTATTTTATTTTGTGATAAATAAAAATAAGCGAATGCCAACCAAACAGAAATTCACCTGGAAACATTTAGGGAACGTAAAAGAAAGTCTTTAACCAAACAATATATTAATCAGTTGGTAATAACAATATAAAATTTGAAATTTTTAAATCCAATAAAATATTGCAACAAAAACATGGTAAAAGCTATAAGCTTATCATAAATTATAAAGATTTAAGGAAGAAGTAAAGAGAGGTTAAAGTTCGCCGTAGAGCAAGTTGGTTGCTTGCTCTTGTACAGTTGCTCGAAGCGACTACAACAAATAACTACCGACAGGTCGCTCCATCTGTCTGTACTAACAGCAATTAATTTCACTGGGAATTTAATACTTAAGTCATACATAACTGTCTCCTTTTGAAAATAATATACAATATTTATCAATAATAATTGATATGCTAAATATAAAATAAATTAAATAATAAAACATATTGTTATAGTTTGGTAATCATAACATCAATATACTAGACAGCCGATTTTTTTTTAAATAAGGAATATCGTAATCTTAATAATCGAGATAAAGCACATCATGAACAGCTGTATTATGAATCGAAATACGTCACGTTTAGGGTAAGTTCCCGCGTTCTCCCCACTCAAAAAAAACTCGTCCTGCCATTGGACATTAAACCCATTATTACTCCCACTCTTTAGGAAATAGTGGAATCATTTTCAAAAAGTTAATCCGCTTATTGAGACGAAGACTACCTTAGTCGTAACGTATAGGAGGCGTACGTTTCAATATTACTTTAGTTTTTGGTGTAACACGTTCGAGGTTACTCGTATTTGTATTATATTTATCTTACCATCACTATCGCAAAGTGAATAGTGTCTGAATTACGCGCCGAGTAGAGTAAATAACGCCGGTAAACGAAGTAAGTGTAGTTTCTTCTTTTGTACCGTCGTACAGTTCGCTTTCGGGGATGAAGATCAAGCCTTGGTTTTTTGGTGAGTGAGGGTTTAGTGCATGTTTCTGTTCGAATTTCATGACTAGATCCACACTCATCCAAAAATGAGGATATAAATAAATCAGCGAGGATAATATAAGAACACGGTAGGAATACATTTGCTTATTGTTAATGTAGGTACGTAAATTAAAATCAAGATTAAAATAAATATCTATGTGATTTCGATAGGTTCTTAAAACGGTTTTATTTTTGTTAATATTGGTACAAACAAGCATATTTCTTTAGATTAAGGAAGAAAGTGTAGGTACAGCATTTTTTTTATTTCACCATTTTTGTCAATATCAGTCGGAGAAATTACATTTCCAGTTTTGAAATTCGTAGCTTCTTTCGTGAATTAAATAATGACGGCGTGATATTTTACGTAAAACTATACTCTTGTTTTTACATAAAATGAGCTTTATTTGATATCCTGCCCGAGATACCGGATGCAACTTCAATTTGATTTTTGATCTCTACCCAGAGTCACGCAAGTTGACTGCCCTTGAACTGAAACACGTTTGTTAACAACCTCACGTAAGTCTAATCTTTGTTCGTCGGTGCTTCGATCTTCACGGTGTACCTTTACCTCTCCGAAGAGGGAGATTATTGTGCGTCGCTTTCCGATAGGCTATCTCTGCATTGGAACGTCTGTAGCAATGCTTCCTTTTACTGTACCCTGTTGTGTACTCGGAATAGCAATCATAACAATAACGACAACGCGACTCGGTAATTGGTCGGCGTTGCTGAATTAGTTTTTATTAAGTCGGCTCAATTCTACAATTATTAGAGCATCGCGGAGATCTGGGAACGTGTCTTTGGCCGTCTCCAGTTGGTTTTTGTTATTTTTGACGGTGCTGTACATAAAGACGGCTCGGGTCCGTAGCTCGGACGGAGATTTTCTTTGTTGTATTACCTGAACTCCGTGGCTGCTACAGTTAGCGGCAAAGGAGGGGTCCAAATGTTTGCATGAGTGTGGGTTGCTTTCTGTATGCGTGTGTATACAAGGACCCCTTTACCAAGATCTCACTTTTGAGGCTCAGGTAGTAGTTTATACGTACATAGTTTTCGTTTTTTTATTATCCACTACCTGCCAGTGGATAAATTATCTCCACTCAGAAATATGGTGATTAACGGCCTTTCTCGGCCGAATCCGTTTGAAATTTTGTACCACCCTATCCCCAAATAACAATTTTACTTCAGTCATAATTAAAGTGCGGAGAGATGCCTTGCACTACCGTGATGACACCCTAACAGTGTCGGAGTTATTTTGGCAGTCGCCAGCGGAGAATCAGTTTGATTGTTTGGTCATATTGAGCAATTGGGTGCATTTTTGTAATATTGTCCTGTTTTATTCGCTTATAAATATTTTATTAGATTTAGGGTTAGTTAGTTTTAGTTTCTTCTATATTTATTTAATTTTGTTTGCGTGATTTCGGAATTAATTTTTATTTCCGTTACGTTATTTTGCACGTTTGAATAGCGTAGGTGTAATAAAGATTATTATTATTATATCTCGGGATTGGCTTGTCCGATCGGAACGAAGAGCCAAAGAAAATATGTAGTTTTACCCGTCTACAGCCTTTGTTCGACTACCTTAAAATATTTAAAAAGTTCAAGAACTATGGAACGTCTAAAAATTGAAGCAAATGCTTTGAAACATTGGATGAGTATGCGATACTGACGCTGTATTATTCATAGCCGGTAGTGCTAGGTGTCTATTCGCACCTTAGTACAACCACAAGCAAAAAAAAACCGAATTATTTAATATAAATTCCTATTTTTAAGTTTGCAAAAAATCCACCAGATGACGCCAAAATCTTCCTGGTGTTTATTAATCTTTTCGAAATAGCGTGACGGTTAAGTTTAGTATTCGTCTTAATTGTATATTGTTAAATTTTCCATGAGTATAAAGGCGAGAGAAAAAGTAACAATCCTTGAGAAAATTGATTAAAATCAGGAAAACAAGGTTGCGCATAAATGTATAGAAAAGTTTATTACAGACGGATTAACAACCTTTACATACATGTTATGTTTCTCATGTAGTAAGTTGCGATTTCTCGTTGTACACGACTTATAATTAAGAAAAGTATTAGGGATTAGATTAAGACAAGGTAACAGCAAATTAGTCTGTATTAACGAATATTTCCGATTCTAGTAGTATGTAATAGAAATATTTGTATCTATTTACTTGTATGAGACATGTCAAAAGCAAATTTAATTATTATCTAGCAAAAAAGAAATAAATAAATAAAATTCTTGGTCTTCTATTAAATTGAATATCAAAGATAAAATTAAAAATATGTTTTATTTTGCACAATAGTGTATTTAACATGTACATATGTAATTGTGTATATTTGCCTATTTTATCATTTGTTTGTGTTTCGAATTAGCATGAGTAATGCTTGTTCAATTATTATTCGACACAAAACCACACGTCACTACTTTTTTTAAAAGTGAAATGCTGTTCTCGCTAACTTTGTTACGGATCTACTGTGAAATGACTCATTTAATTACAAAAGAATAAGTACATCAGTATATCTTAATATTTAGACTTTACAGAAAAAGCAAAAGTGAATTATTTTCGTGAACACAAATGATAAAGTTCCTATTCTTTAACATTTTGGAAAATTGTTTTTAATCAAATAAAACAAGATCTAGACGTTCAATTAACCTAATAACATAGTCATTTGTATTAAATTTATTTCAACTTTTTGTAAAACTAGATATCCCAATTATTTGAATTTTTAATGTTTCCAGTTACTGCGCCTCAAGCAATCGATTTTCTTAATTTACGGGTTAAATATACTTATATACAGGGTCTCCCAAATTGAGTGGCCCATTAAAATATTTTAGGTAATAAAATACTGAAACATAATAAGTGTCGTAAAAACAATTTTTTTAATGAAAGGCTACCAAAACAATTTTTTACATAAATTTGAATATATCTCAAAAATCGGTTATATTTAGGTATAGGGAAACCTTAACATTTTGTATTTATAATAATGTTTAGAATCAGAATTTCTAATAAAAATTAGGACATTCCATTTCATATAAGAAAGTTAATGGCGACTTCCGGTCACCCGGAAGTGATGCGAAAGTGGAAACAATTTAGTGTGAAAGATCACTTTGACCTAGGGCAGCGTAGTTATTTTCAGAATTTTTGTATATTTAATACCCTAAAATATTTTAATAGGACGCTCAATTTGGGAGCGGTATTTTTCAAAAAAGTGTTCAATTAATTGTAACAAGAACTACTTTCAATCTTTGAAGGTTAACCACACCGATAACGCTTGTGTTGCCTAGAGGGTAGTAATCAAATAAGTCCGTGCGGGTTTTGTCTAAAATAGAGTGCCATGAATATTTTTTACGTTGTTGATCGATAGCACTTGTTTGTTATCTGTCAATTACTTTAGTATGAATCCTTCTTTTATCGGATACATACACATTTTGTTTTTTTTTGTTTAATTCCTAGTTTGAAAATGGCAACGAAAAGCAGTTTAAGAGGTTGTTTACTCTGTGAGTACGAACTCGCTACCAAAGCTACAATGGCGGCGCGAAAAATACGTATTCAGAGATAATGCCGTAAGTGATCGAACAGCGCAGAAGTGGTTCAAAAAATTTTCTCTGGGAGATCTCAGCTTGACCGATGAATCACATTCTGGGAGACCGAAGATCATTAACAACGGGGATATTCAATGGGTTGTTGAGGAAAATTCCAGTACAACGTGTCTAGATCCTGGAGAAAGGTTTAATGTAAGTCAGGGCTGTCCAACGTGAGGCCTTTCTGCGGCACGCGGAGCGAGCCTCTAAATGTATAAATTACCTCCAAATACGAAATATGCACACAAATAAAAATACGTCTGACGCTACTTGCGACGGATAGAAGTTACTGGAAATCGGACCGATCTTGCTCGAACACCCTTGAATATTCGAGAAGCCACGCGCACGTATATAACAAGATTGTGTCAAGCGGGACGGGCAGAGTTAGTTAATAATTGTTCTAGTTTGCGTTACGTACCAATTCTAAAGCCTTGATCGCTTATTAACCTGCGACGAAAAGTGTATATTGTACTCAAATTCTAAGCGTTCGTATCATTGGTTATCGCTTACTGATTCGGCACCATATACCCCCAAAGCTTTCTCGCACCCAAACAAGATTTTATTGTGTGCTTGGTGGACAACAAATGGAATTGACCATTATGAGCTTTTGGAAAGGGGTCAAACCATCACTGTTAACTTGTATTGCGAACAGCAGAATACTTGAAATTGTTTTTATTTTGTTAATCATACTTTGCATTAAAACAATTTAAAAAATAACGCCCAATAGAAGAATCCGATTTTCTATTCCTTTATTCGTTATTATATTTATCTATAATAAAAAAATAAAAAATACCAATCACAATGGACTAATAATTATCCTTTCCGATCCCTTAATAGCCACCCAAGTCTATGGTACCTGGTAGATATCCAGTATTCTCCAATTATGAACGTCACGACCATAGATTTCCAAACGAAATTCTGGTTTGTTGCATATCCAACCGTATTCGTGGTTTACCGAATTTGGTTTGGGCAAGATGTGCCTACGATCCGCTTTTTCCGGTGGATGCGTGATCAGGGAATGTTCAGTCACCTTCGACAGTCGCTCCTTCAGTTCTTTGTATTCGTCTAGTATCCAACCCCACTTGCTGGGCCAAGTTTTGATCTTCAATTCCTCAGAACGAACATAAGCCTTGAACAGTTGTAACTCGATATTGGGTAGAACACTCAGATGCTTGCCTCCGCTACGGCCGGAAGTCATTTACGGATGGATGTGGGAACAATCAAATTTTTCGGTAGGACGATTCGTTTTCTTGACGTAAATGACGTATGTAAAGATCTGACAGGTCGACGTAATAAGAGGCTGTCGTCAATTAAATTTTAAATGCAGAAAATTATTATTGTTTAAGCACGTTTATAGAAAAATAATGTCTTTTGTTTTTTATGTTAGTCAACATAAAAAAACGTCACATACTCAATATTGAATTATCTCAAATGAACAAATAGGAAAAGCAAGTAAAAGTACATAATGTAAATATTATGTACAATACATTAAAGTAAATTATGATTTGTAACTAAGCAAGAATTTACGAAAACCAACCTTTACGTTGCTTACTGCTTTCTAAAAGAACATGCATAAAAAACAAATAAAATAGCACATTCCACTAGTGGTAATACTTAAAAGATTGAGAAGGGAAAAGAATACAAATAATAGGATACGCTGGCTTAAAATAGTAAAAATAAAAATACCCTTACCACCTCGATGAGTGAAGAACTCAGGATACGTATTTCGGCAACTAAGTTGCGATCCTCAGCAGAATCTACGAAGGAAGGTAATGTTACACTGTGTTATTCTCGTGGAGTTCTGTGTGGTGCAAATCTCCCAGAGTGCGACGTCTAACATTATCTTCCTTCGTAGATTCTGCTGAGGATGGTAATTTGGTTGCCGAAATACGTATCCGGAGTTCTTCACTCATCGAGGTGGTAAGGGTATTTTTTTTTCTATTTTTACCAAGGGGAAAGAATAAAAATACATTTACAAAGTTCAGTCCAATTATAAAAACGTCGTCCAATTTGGCAATAACAAAAATGTGGTAGTGTTACTTACAAATTTACTTTTCTGAGTGTCTTTGACGCAAAACTATTTCGCATATCTTCGGACTCTAACTTTTGCAGAACGGCATTTTCACTGGCCATAATTGCGAGTAATGCAACTCCCTTTTACCATTGTAGACCTATGATAATTTTTAATAATCTTCATTTTTAGAATGGTTTTTCCCCGGTAGCATTGATGATCATCAGTAACAAGTATATCTTCAAAGCTTTTGTAATATTGGGAAAACCAGATCGCAGTTTGTTTTCACCGTATGACTGTGGCACTAAAATAACTTGCTTTCCATAGAAATCCTCAAACTGATCATTGCCTAGTTTAAAATGTGTATTTGAAATGAACTGTTTCGTTCCCAAATTCAGCTTCAATTATTTTTGGAGCACCCTCTTTTATTTGAGCGTCAGTAAAGTATTGGAAAAACGCACAGAACACCAAATACCGGCTTCTGACGACGACAAAGTTCAACACACTATTCAAAATTGGCGGATAAGTTTCTACTTTGAATGTTTCTCGGGGTCACCATCGTCAAAATATAATTTTCTCGCTGTCTTTCTGTACATAGTAACAAAAGTTTGTGATTTTAAGGACTCTAGCAATGTGTTTAGAAGACGAACAGCAGTTTGAACCCCAACCGTTTCACTCTAAGGACTTGCTGACATTGATATTTAGCTTGATATTTGATTGATAGCATAGTTATTAGTAGTTGTATAGTATTTCTAAAGTAAGCTTTAGCACTTAGAAAAAAGGAAGATGTGATGACAGTTGGTAATAGTTGTTAGTTAGTAAGTAACCACTAGTTGTAGAACACGTGTAAGTTGTAAAATGTTAATAACATAAATATAAAACAAGATAATGTTTTATTTAAATGTCATAAGACATACAACAATTCTTGTTTTTTGAAATAATAAACCCATATCCAGTTCCAAAACATTTCACTAGCATCGTAACATAAGTATATGTAGATATTCACGCACAAAGGGACCATTAAATTTATGCGTGGGAAAGAAACATATCTCGCATGGAGAATCGTCGTAGCGTGAAGCCAACTGCGGTACTCGGTGGCAATTAACCCCAAAAGTCTTCGCGTCGCACGAACAGCGGCGCTTCATCGTACGCGGCCATCCATGTTACGCTACCACAATTTTGCGTTCCTCTCTTTGCGACAGTTAGCAACCGTAATGCGTTAACGGTGCATCCCGAGGAGATGATAATTTCGCAACGAAAGTCGCCATCAAGGTGACCGCATCGATATTGCACGCATTCACGAAAAACGGTTCTTATCGCGGAAATGTCGAATTCGATTTTGTGTTAAGAATAGAAGGGTTGCGTTGATGAAGATGCTATTAAAGAATGCGGTGAAGTGAAGGAATGGATTCATACATAAATACAAAATAAAAAATATGAATTTGTTGGTATATGTACACTAGCGACACTTTCTAATTGTACGACCTAACGTTCAACGTAGAGCCTACATGCGTAGCATGGATAGTAGGCAGCTTATTGCATTCATTGGCTGCCTCCCAATGTGTAAACACGAATGTGCGGTGTCTGTGTATTTTAAAAATGCCTTAGGTGCATTTATAGATGTGCAAAAAAGCATCCATTATTTGATGTATTTGAGTAGGAAGAAATTTGTTTGATGTTTAAAATATTTGGAACAAAATAATACTGCAGTCTTATTAAATTGTTTTGAAAGGTAATTTCATTACTTTTTGCGGTGAAGTTTTTTTGTGGTTGAACTAGGATAAGATCTAAACCTAAAGCATGTTTTAACATTTTTTTCACGGATAATATATTAGATATATGTGATTGTCGGTTATATAAACGAGCAAATCACTCTGAAATCAGCCTCCTATACTGAAAAAACTTTAACAATATCCAAGGCGTGCAAAGAGGAAGTAATGACACTAATTGGTCTTCTAATTCTTTTCCAGAGCAATGAAAAACAATCACCAATTGCAAAGAAAATGTTTGATCCTACAATATCGGCCAGTATAGACAGGGCTACAATGAGTTGTGATCGATTCTTATTTTTATTAGATTGTTTACGCTTTGATGATAAACAAACACGAATTGATTGCTCCAATTCGAGATATTTGGGACGAGTTGATCGCTATTTGTAGATCCTCATACTCCATCTAGCTATACGACTTTGGAAGAACAACTTTTGTCGTTTAGAGGAAGATGCGGATTTCGCATGTTTATCCCAAATAAACCAGCAAAATATGGGATCAAACTAGTTATACGGTGTGATGTGGCAACAAAATATATGATTGATGCTGATCCATATTTGGGAAAAGGAACTAAAACAAATGGATTACCTCTAAGTACTTATTACATACGGAATTTGATAAGGAGCGTCCATGGTAGTAACAGAAATGTCACTATGGACAACTGGTTCACCTCAATAAGTGTTGCAGATAATGAACTGCTGCAAGCCCCTTGTCGACACATTACGGAAAAATAAAGCTGAAATTCCACCGGATATGTTGGAAACCCGTCAAAGATAGCCCGGAACATCAATTTTTTGTTTTGACAAGGAAAACGTTCTAGTATCATATTCATCAAAGACCAGGAAGAAAAAGCTAGTGTTTTTACTCTCAACAGTGCATACCGATGGAAGAATAAATGAAATAACAAAAAAACTAGAGATGATACATTTCTACAATGATACCAAATTTGGTGTGGATTCATTTGATCAATATGAATCTTATATGAATATATATATGAATATTTGTTCCAATATGAATTGTGGTTGTAAAACCAAGATAGCCTATGAGCATACTCTATAACATGATAAATATAATATGACACACATTGTTGTTATATACAACTCGAATGTAATCAAAAAAGTGGAAAATCTGTGTCTAGAATGACATTTATGCTTGATTTGAAGGACAAGTTATTCAGACCATGGTTTGAAATACGAATTAACACCCCTAACTTGCAGCGTCCGGTGCGTCAAGATATATGTACAATTCTAAATATTGGTGTTTCCTGAAAGGCCTACCCAAATGGAGAAGAAACGTACAATTTGCTCGTTTTGCCCCTCACGTCTTCGTAGGATGACAACAAATTATTGCAACCGCTGTAACAGATCTATCTGCGGAGAACATCGAGGTTCTTGTTGTCTGAATTGTGCAGTTTAATGTCTACTTTTTATGTTATATTAATTTTTCGTTTTCTACAGAGTTATTTTTCTTGTTAGTTTTTTGCTGTTCGAAAAAAAAATGTTTTTACTGAAAAAATAATAAATTAAAAGATTCGTCAAATTTACGAGTGTTTAGTATTTGTGAAACTTGCACAAGTGTTTAGTGGTCTAGGATTAATGACCAATTTCAGTTGGCTTCGAAACTTTTGGCATTATTCAGGCTCCTATCCAGCACTACCGAAAAATACTTTCGCTTATACAGTAATCACGTTGTTGATTACTGTATAAGCGTATTAAAAATGCAAGACATATACGTGAGCAATTCCACAGCATTCTAAATTTCGCTACTGTTTATTACCGTGAGTATCGTATATACTACTAGTCCGCAGTGAAACTTTTATTTACCATACAGAAGTCCGTCAATTAGATTGATTTTACAGCGATATAAATGAAAATTTATGTTGTATGGACGGAAACAAACGCTACATTTGGCATTTGCAACACGTACGTATTATTTTAATGACGTGCTAATCTGGAAATATTACGGTTTACGAAATGCGAACTTCTAAAGCATTAAATTAGTAATTAATGCTTGTAACGTTACAGTAACACTTACGTAAGAATGTAGTATGTTATAAATGTAATTTAGATCGGCATTTGAGGCTATATGTTAATCGCAAAGAATCGAGAGTCGGCTAAGTATAGGTATGTATTTTGTACAATCAGTTAACAGCTGTACCGGATCTTCGCGGAGTTCTTATTTTTATGAAATAATTGCCAAACTTTCGATTGACGGTTTAAATCTTATCGATCAGGAAATTCTTCTTCAAGATAATCCTGTTGGGATTATACTCCTTGTAGATCAATGTCAGGGAAAATCTAGATGATTGGAAGAACATTATTTTGCAATAGGTGTTAGTATTTCTAGTTATTTTAATAATAATAATAATATCTCTTTTATTTCATTATACAAAAACAGTATGAAACACGTCAACAAAGATATACAATAAAACAAATTACCTGGATTAACACAGTAAACAAACACTAATACGTTACCTACATATACATGTGAGTGTTACACTTATTAAAACATTCGACTACCGAAGAAGTTATTAACGGTGTAATAGGCGTTACAAATTAAGTTTTACAATGCATAAGGCAATGTTTTGATTGTGTCAGGTATAGGATTATATATCCGAATGCAAGAGTACAGAGCATTTCTTTGAATTTTTGACAGATGGGTCTGAGGTGCCAAAAGGTGAAGGGTTACAGTACATACCTCTAGTGTTATGACTGTGGTGCAGTTCATACTTATGAAAGAACAATAAGAATAATTGGCTTTGACAAATAATGCGCATTCTAGGATGTATAAACATGGCAAAGTGAGTAAATTGTTACATATAAAATGAGATCTATAACTTTCTCTGTTTTTAAGACAAAAAGTGGCTCCAGGGCGATGTTCATTTTGTTTTAACCAGCAACCTTGATGCATGTGAAGTTACCCTGATGTTGCTCTTCCTACCGAATATTTCCCGATACCTTGATTTAATTTATCTCCGTTTTATGTATAATAAAAAACGGTGCGTTAATATCCTATAACAGCACTGTTTAGTGAAAGGGCACTAAGCAGTGTATTAATATATAAAGTGAAATTTAGTTTTTCAAGAGTGGTAAATTGAAATTTTAAACGTCAAAAAATGTAAAGTCAAACTGTCAAGGGCAAAACGTATAGTGGATTAGACATCAAATACTCACAAATCAGCTATAATTTCTCTGATTTTGGGTGGGGTACATAATAAAGTTTCATTCTATGTTTCAATTCATAAAAATCGATAAAAGAATTAGCATAAACCCAATCTCCAATCTACTCGAAATAAAGAAATCTATATTACCATCCACTTTTATCCATAGTACTCTGGACGAAATCATATTTATCTGCATTATACATCACTTATAACTTCATCTTTACGTTCAGTATCACAGTAGAATCTATACAATAGGCAGACGTAGATATTTAGGTCAGAATTTATGTTACCTGTAGGCGAACCTGTAACCACACCAATTCACATGCCGTAGAAAGAAAGGGGGTGCACTTTGTCTACGGAACTTTTTCATTTCGTCCGTTTATGCGTCGCAATAAAACCGGATCAGGGCTCGAGGGGCCAGGTGTAAATTCGATAAGGAGCCTTTCTACCGAAAAAGACAAAGGAGATGTAAAACTTAATGACCTTGTTTTGGAGAATTTCCTCTTGCGTGAATTCATTATTAAAACAAAATATTGAGGGATTTAAAAATATCGTAATACAAATATAGAAGTTTGCTTTGTTTATACGTTTCGATTTGGCATCACAAATATGGGTAGATAATTAGAAAGTATTTCCTATGTTTGTATGATTTTGGCAATTGTATTTTAAAGCGGTTTCTTATAATTTGTGAAGTTGTTCATGCGGTTACGTTGTAGAAAGTTGGCAATAAAACACGATTAATGGCTTTGTTACTTGTTTACGAATGGTTCACAATGATTTAATATACGACAACTTATAGCTACTGTTCGGTGATTTGTTATTAATAGTTATTAGGAACTGAAAAACGATATCTAGAACAGAAAAATGCAATTGTTAAACACCTTATATATTTTGGTTATTCTGATTTCTTATATTTCTCAAATCATTGGTTTAATCCAGTTGGAAATTCTTTCTGAATAACAAATCCTTTTGTTCTAACGGAAAAAAAACTTCTGGTTTCTTATCCATAGAATGCGAAATGTTAATTGCCATAATTTCGGATTCTATATTAAAACAATCATTCACCAACCGTCAGTTAGCGGAATTTTGATGCAGTATTCAAAAATTTGTGAGTGACATGTGTCCGAAAGTGGATTTTCCGTGTATACGAGGTGTATAAATTAAGTAATGAGACTATGATTTTTAAATATTTTTATTTGAATATAATTACAATTGAACGTTGTCTCCCTCAAAATAAATCCCTTGGGAAGCCACACAGCGCTGGAGACGGTTCTTCCATTCCGCATAGCAGTGCTGGAACTCGGATATTGGAATCGCCTTTAGCTGGTCGGTTACAGCCGTTTGAATGTTTTCGACTGTCCCAAAATGATGTCCCTTCAGATGAATTTTCAATCTTGGGAAGAGGAAAAAGTCACAATGACTGAAATCAGGTGAATAAGGAGACTGAGGAGCCACAGAAGTCTTTTTATTGGCCAAAAAACCGTTTATGTAAATTGCTGTGTGGCAAGACGCATTGTCATGATGCAGGATCCAATTGTTATTGATGTTTGGTCTCACACGCATGACCTTTTTTCGGAGTCTTTCGAGAACCTCTCGGTAAAAATGTTGAGTAACTGTCTGCCCTTGAGGCACGAACTCTTTGTGAACGATTCCCTGGCTATCAAAGAAACAAATGCTCTTGATCTTTGATTTGCTCATTCTTGCTTTCTTGGGCTTTGGACAGGCCCATCTTTAGGCATGGGCACACCGGGCTCTAGCCCCGTACCCCGCGATCAATGGGTCCCCCTAATCTTAGTGACAGCAGCGGAATTGATTTTAAATTTCTCTCGAAAGGGCCCAATGGCCCAAGGCCTTCCGCTGCGTGGCTCATCTCCCATCGACTCTCTTCCTTCTGAAAATGCCTTAAACCACCGAAAAACCTGGTCTTTTGACAAAACACTGTCTTCGTAGGCCTGCTGAAGTTTTGTAAAAGTTTCTGTTGCACTTTGCCCTAGTCTGAAGCAAAACCTGATAGCACACCGTTACTCGAAATTAATGTCTTTCATTTGTAGAACGCACTACGAAAACCGGGTTCACGGAAAAACGACCAAGGAAAACCAAATGACTTGATGGAATTCAAACTTGCATTGAATGTGTATTACAATGTCCACTTGTCGCCCCTCCATGTCCCGTGCTTCCCGTGTTGCCATATCAAACGCTACGTTATCAGTCTCATTACTTAATTTACACACTACAACATATTGATTTCAATAAATAATAAATTGTTTAGGTACTTCTGATTTCCTTTTCAGTATGTTCTTATAAATTGCTCACATTTATTGCCTAAGAGTAGGTACCAATTACCCAATTGTAGTAGCAATAGTATTATGTATGAAATTTAGATTGGTGCCTTTTTAATAAATACGTGAGATAGAAAGAAGTTCTATTTCATCAAATATTCGATAGGGTTCATATCGGATAATTGTGGAGGTATATGAAGCTGTTTTGAGACACTAAATATGCGCCATTCCTTCACACGTTTCACAGCATGTTTGGGATCTTGCTAAAAGATAAATGACCCCTCAAGATTAAGCTTTTGAACACTGGCGTGTAGTAATTTTCTGTCAGATTACACTACGAACATATCTTATTATTTTATAAATATTACAGTTGTTATACACTCAATCCTTTTTTCACAGAGAAAGAAAGTAATATATTTTTGTTGTATTTTTATCAGATCTGTAACTTCAGACATATCAATCGTGTCTGATGTTCACATTGTAGAACTGCCGATTGAAGAGGTCGGCTGTGTATGAAGGCTTTTTTGATCCGGTGTATGTATAGTCTTCGGTTAATTAATCGCCAGTAGAGCAACTACGAATCCAAAGAGGAAAAATAATGTGCCCGCAACTGTCTACAGGACAAAGCGCCAGCGTCCCCGTATGAGGGACACGCGACAAAACGACGCGACGCTCCCGCCTATAAACGAGAATATGAGAAAAAACGCATAGTACCCCGGCGCTGCCCTGTTCGGATGTTTGATTAATCAATTCGGAACAATTGGCGCGGACGACTAACTATATATACATATTACCAACTGTCTGATGTACGCTCTCGCATGAGTGAAGTACCCGCATCATCTTTGCTGGATGCCCAATCAGCATTTGCTTTTATTGCGTGCGTCCACTAGCACGTAAACAGATTGGGTTATATTTTAATTTTCCCGTTAGAAATACACGCAGTAAATAATGCATTCGTTACGTGTGCTGACAGCAACGAAAAAGTAACTATACATCATTCACTTTAAGAAAATAGCGTTGGGCAAGATAGACTTGTATTTTGGACGTTTGCTATTGGCTAATACGTGAGACACAATTACACACGACGAAAAAGCTGTCTGTGCATACGAAATTTATGTTGATAAATTAAATATTACTGATCGCTACGTTTTTGTAATGTCAGTTGTCAAATTTCTTCGGTTGCTCTTGGTTGTTGTTTCTCGTTATATTATTTGTTTAGCATATTGCAGAAAAGGAAGTAGAATTATAATACTACATATTGAAAGTGATAATGGTTTTATTGAAAATGGATTGCTGTATTTTCAATCGAAAAAAACCTCCGATTACCAGGAGGAAATGAATGTTGAAGTATTTACAGAGTAGATGAGAAATATTCTACCCTTTTTAGAACCAAATTGTGTTATTGTAATGGATAATGCACCATAAATATGGTTGGATAAATGCCAACGACTGCATGGAAAAATGATATTTTAATTAATTGGCTTGTTTCAAAAGGAATTGCCTCCGATATCTCATACTTAAAAGTTGAACTTCTGGAACTGGCTAAAAGCTATCTAATAATCGATGAGATGGTAGCAGAAACTGGTCGTTTGAATACGTAAAATATACGAGGTGTGTAAATTAAGTAATGAAACTAACAACGTAGCTTTTGATATGGTAACACCGGAAGCACGGGACATGGAGGGGCGACAAGTGGACATTGTAATACGCGTTCAGTGCAAATTTGAACTCGATCAGGTCATTTGGTTGTCCGTTGTCGTTTTTTCCGTGAACTCGGTTTTCGTAGTGCGTTCTACAAATGAAAGACATTAATTTCGAGCAACGGTGTGCTATCAGGTTGTGCTTCAGACTTGGGCAAAGTGCAACAGAAACTTTTGCAAAACGTCGGCAGGCCTACGGAGACACTGTTTTGTCAAAAGCCCAGGTTTTTCGGTGGTTTAAAGCATTTTCAGAAGGGAGAGAGTCGATGGGAGATGAGCCACGCAGCGGAAGGCCTTTAGCTGCAAGAACCGATGCCAATGCTGACAAAATCCGTGATCTTGTGCGTTCGGTTGACGGTCAGAATGATCGGGGAACAGTTGAATTTGTCTCACAAAACCATTCATCAAGTTTTGACCAATGAATTGGAAATGAGAAAGATCTGCTCGAAAATGGTTCCAAAAATCCTTTCGCAGGAACAAAAGGACATCAGGAGAGAAAGGTGCCTTGACTTTTTGGAGTCGATTGAAAATAATGAAATTTTTTTGAAACGTGTCGTCACTGGTGATGAGAGTTGGGTTTTCGAGTATGACGCGGAAACAAAACGCCAGAGCATGGAATGGCACACTTCAGGCTCTCCAAAGCCCGAGAGAGCAAAATGAGCAAATCAAAGATCAAGAGCATGCTGATTTGTTGCGTTGATAGCCAGGGAATCGTTCACAAAGAATTCGTGTCTCAAGGTCAGACAGTTAATCAACACTTTTACCGAGAGGTTATCGAAAGACTCCTAAAAAGAGTCATGCGTGCGAGACTGCACATCAAGAACGATTGAATCTTGCATCATGACAATGCGCCTTGTCACACAGCCATTTCCATAAACGGTTTTTTGGCCGGTAAAAATATTTCTGTGGCTGCTCAGCCTCCTTATTCACCTGACTAGAGTCCTTGTGATCTTTTCCTCTTCCCAAGATTGAAAATTCATCTGAAAGGACATCATTTTGGGACACAGGCGATTCCAATATCCGAGTTTCAGCACTGCTATGGGGAATGGAAGAACCGTCTCCAACGCTCTGTGGCTTCCCAAGGGAGTTATTTTGATGGAAACAACGTTCAATTGTAATTATATTCAAATACAAGTATTTAAAAATATGAGACTCATTACTTAATTTACACACCTCTTATTTGTTTTGCAACAGAAGTATTGTTTCTTTATTTTCCTTCAAGGCAATCGCTTCATATCCTCTAACTTCTCAGCGTATGTATGTCGCTTTCATTTCATTCTAAGACCCAGTTGTATTGCATTTATACTACGTTATGTTTAACTTCATAAAGAATGTTTACAATTACATTATAGTAGATTTACATTGTTTGCGTTATTAACTCATTAGTTTTCTATGCAATTTTAATCAATCAAAGACAAAATTTAATATGCCCTTTTATCGGTCTATAAAAATAATCAGCAGATCGCTATGAGACCGCATACGAGTAGGCAATTCTTATAATTGCGCCTGTTTGCTGTAGTATATCGGACCATGTGTATATGCGCTGAGATCGCGTAACATCGGATGACCATAGGACCATAGCCCCCTACTGTATATTATACGACACTGTGCGTGGGTCGACTTGAGAGTGACCTACGGGTCGGCATCAATAGCGTGGCGTTAAAAATTGCTCGTCGGTTGCGTTTCTATTGGAAAATCGGGCCGCGAATGCGAAGTTTTATCATCTGCTCGCGATGGTACGTATACAAGAGCGGAAGTGAAAGGCTCTCTCTATTTAAAATAAACGCCGACCGCGGAACGGGATTCTGTGCACTGCACTGAGTACATACATACATAGTACACGCGCGTGACTTTAGCCGCATGAACTACCCGTTCAATGTTGCGTTTTGTTCGAACCGTTAATGCAAATATTCTCCTCTATCTTGTGATAGCATTGATATGTTTTAATTTCCTCATATTTGTTTTCGTTTTGAATAGATTGATTGAGATTGACCGAATCCATTACACCATTAAGTAAGAACTAAATCTTACATTTCCACATATGTACAGACACTTACTTGTCAAAGTGTACATCGCGCAATATTTTTGTTTACACAATTTTGAAGGCATTGCGGTTTATATTCTGCTTCCTTTAAAACAGTAGTAAATGTGGTACGTAAAGTTTAAAAATTGTATATTAAAGAACTGAAAATGCATTGTTCTTTAGCCGAGGTATAATCGCAACTATAAAAACGTAATAATAATAATATATTTTGGTCCTTTAAAGCACAATTACACTTCTAGACTGTATGTAGACTTTTGTAAGCGCAATTAAACTAAAATGAGTGAATTTTGTCTATTTGCAATTTTAAAACTGTCTGTTATATTTATTGCTTTGCTTTCAAAGTTGTGTCTTATTGACAAAAACTGATTGTTGTGCAATGACGATATATGTACATATGTAGACGTTTGTAAGTACGTTTATATACACGTGTGCTTCGCTTTCACCGGGGTGCGAGATATATTGTACCTAGCGCGAGCTGGCATGCCTGCATCTATTCCCGCCGGCAAGCCTCATCGCGGGCAACGCTGTAGCACGCAGCACGCCTATCTGAATCATTTCGTATCTGTCTATGCGCACGCAAAGTTCTAACAAGCAATCGTCGATTTTGGATACACTATGTTAGTTTATACAACCGCAGAGAAGGCACAAATCATAAAATGGTATAGTGCTGGAAATTCCTACCAAAGCACGGTCGATCTATTTCCCGCAGAGTACGTGGATCGTCCTATTACTTCGCATTCGACGACTGAAGGGATCTTCAAAGTGTTTAGGAAATTTGGCTGTGTGGTCGGGAATTGCCGTAAATGCCAACAAATAGATCGAACAGTCTCAAATCCCTCTAATACCTCCCGAACAGGAGGAGAGAGAAGTGAGGTTTTGTTCGTTGGTTAAAATGGGCGAACCTTGCTCTAGCCGGCAAATGGCAGACGAAATCAGTGCCAGAACGTATTCTGAAACGCAACAAATACAAAAGTTATAAAGTTCAAAAGTGTGAGGAGATTTTTTCCGAGGACAATTTTGCAAGAATGGAGTTTTGTGCGTCCGTCGTGGAAAGGGCTAACGAAAGCGAGTATTTTATAATAAAAAAATATTGTTTCCGACGAGCCCTTCACGGCAAGCATAATTCCTCAGTCGTGCGATATTGGTCTCGGTAAAATGAACATCTGGTGCGTAATGTAAGAACTCAGTATCCAGAAAAACTTAACGTTTCGACGGGTATCTTGTGTGATAATATTATAGGACCATTTGTTACCGACGGCTATTTGCATCGAATGAAATATGTGGATTTGCTGCGAACGCAAACTATTCCTGCTGTCCGTCAACTTAACCTCGATTTTGATACAATTTGGTTTAGGCAAGACGGTTGTCGCACGCATAATTATATATATAGAGTATACATTTCTCTGCAAGAAAAACACTGCTTATGTTCATCATGAGATGGATTCAGACACATACGACGATTGGTTTTTAAAAGAAATTGCTTCCAAATATACCGCAGAGGTCAGTGATAGTGTTCTTGATAATGCTTCCTATCACTCCAGAAAATTAGAAAAAATTCTAACGACGGCATGGAGAAAAAATAGTATCATTGATTGGCTCCGTGAGAAACAAATACCAACCACTGACGATATGCTAAAAAGGAATTTGCTGTTTTGCGTGTCACAACTTAAACCGCAGTATGATAAAAGCAGGATTGACGAACTTGCAAAAGAAAAAGGTCA
>JARFOC010000959.1:0-21218 GCA_031763485.1 Osmoderma eremita | reverse complement strand
TTTTTAGCATATCGTCAGTGGTTGGTATTTGTTTCTCACGGAGCCAATCAATGATATTGTTTTTTCTGCATGCTGCCATTGGATTTTTTTCTAATTTTCTGCAGTGATAGAAAGCATTATCAAGAACAACCACTGACTTCTGCGATATATTTCGAAGCAATTTTTTAATAAACCAATCTTCGTATGTGTCTGAATCCATTTCATGGTCAACATCCGCTGTGTCTTTTGTGCCTCCACCGAATAATGTCGTCTCGTTCGATGAGTATACTTTTACGTCCTACTTTGTTACATTCGAAACCCATATCGTGTAACAATCTATGTAAAGTTGCTCGACTGAAGTTTGGGAGATCAGTATTGACAGCAGCAAGAATTGCATTTAATGTAGGTGGCATATTCTGTATAAAAAAAACTATGCACTTTACGTCGAATATCTGCTTGCGTGTTCTCACGTTCTCATGTCTGTAATCGGTCATTTAGTTGTATTTCCTTTTCCTGGAGTTTGGACTTGATAATGAACCAGTTTCTTGCTCCTGTTTTATATTATATATTGTACGTTCTGAGCAACCCAAAGCATTACTTGCTTCTTGAACGGCAGCACTCACACTCATAGTTTTATTAAAATAATTGAAAACATTTGCAATCATACACTTTTCCTTCAGGATAAATTTTTCTCCCTTACGCCGTTTTCTCAATACAGACCCCATTGGTGCAGTGAAAACTGTAATTAAATGTATAGGTTATAAGTTTTCTAAAAATCAAAAAAAAATTCCATACTACCCTGTGCACGCTCGAAAAGGATGGAAGCGGTCTGAAAAGAACGATTTGCACAACTATATATAAACAAATTAACGTGGAATTTAACTAAAATATTTTAAAACTACCACGATAACGATTGACAGCAGTTGACGCTAATAGACAGATAGATAGGTAATTTGCCGACGCCGACATGCAAATAAGTTGCAACATAGCAATCGGAAGTGAAGATAGCGCTAATGACAGCAACTAAAGATAGTAAGAGATAAAATTTCCTATTATATCCCATACTGCATACGGAGGTTGAGACGATCTATAGTTGTTAGTAGTTCTTTTGATTTTTACTTACTGTTCAATCATTATCGTTATTTTTATTATCATTGTATATTTCGTCTGTGAATATTGACGTGCCCCGAATTAATTATTATTTTATTAACGCACGTCGAGCTAAAATGGTGCATCGCCAGGTACCGGGACCCGCTGTACTTTTTAGGGTAATTATATTCCTAATAGCTATGTTTTTGTTAAGTACGGTAGATAAATGTTAGAGCGAATTATTGTCCCTCAGAGTCTTTAGTCTGTAAGTTGCTATTGTAGAAGTCTGTATGCGAATAAAATTATTATTAAAGCCGGTTGGTGCGTTATTGTGTTCGAAAATTAAGTGAATTTAACAATTTTGTGCGGCAAAAGTAATCGGAACAGTGTGTTTATTGTATTCCGTCTGGTAAGCAAAAAAACTAACTCCAATTGTAAAAATAACTTTCATGAATGCGTTAATCGAAACCGTCAATGCGTCTTTCTTACGCAACTTGTGCGCTCACTTTCTGGACAGAATTATAGTTCGAAATAGAACATATACCACTTAAAAATCTGCACGGCAGAATGCATACACTTTTTGTACATTTTGTGAATGGTATTATGCGAAAAAAAGTTTGTATAGAAGAATGAATAGAATTTTGGTTGACATTATGCATCCTGTCAAGTTATAAGAGTTTTGGCGCGGTAATCTGTTTAGTTAGGTTCGCAGATCACCAGAGGGATAGCCACATAATTTTAACGTTAAGTGCCCTACTATATGATATCTGATACATATGTATGTATGCGTCTGAGGTGCTCAGATTTGTTAGATTACTTTACTAAATGTTAATTCAAATAAAATTGCTGATAACTGTAATAACTATAATTGCAATTAATAAAATATCTAGATTAAATACCATTTTAACAAATTTCGGAAACAAACTCATACAAACATAATTAGATTCATATCTTTTTAATTAAAACATAACGTTTTAATAACACAATTTGAATTAAACAACTTCTTTCTACTAAAATTAAAGACATTAACTTTTATATGCTCCAAACATCAAAATAAAGATGCTCTGCAAAACACATAACCTCAAATCCGTCTGTACTATACACTAATAATTATCGTAAAAAAAACTTAATTACAGATACGAAAATATTGGTACATATAAAGAGATTTACTTCAAAAAAGGTACCAGTTTGTGTGCTTGTATTTGAGTATCTACCTTACAAAGTATACTAAAAAAATTAATAATCATAATTTGCTTTACCTACCTGTAAATTGTTGGAATTTTAATGGAATACAGACATTATATTTACATTACATTAAAGTACCTTTCTTTGATGAGAAACACCGGTACAAGAAAGAAAATGGTAGTTCAGTTTCTTTTCAACGGAAGGCAGACTGATGCAAGCTGCTGCCTCCATTATATTGAGAGTTCAACACAATGTCAGAATGTTTACCATCTGCCCATTGCTTGAGGTAACCTACCTGAGTTATATAGTATCGGTGTGGAGTGTATAATTTTGTTAAAGAAGGGTATTTTTATAAGACGATCCATGCCATTCTATACCTAATATCACAATTCTCAAAGCTATTATTTTCTTATAATAATTTTATAATTAAATACTTAAAATCAAGTCTAAAAATAACATTTCACACCTACAAACACTAATTCTCACTTAATAATAATTTTTCGTATGCATTTCCCTGTGAAAAAGAATCTTTGATAAAATTACTATTAATACATACTTGGATATTGTAAGCTAGCTTCATACTCTCCTAATACGAATTCCTCGACTTAAACGCATTTGGTTGGTTATGTTTTTCGTCAAACTTTATTTATACTCTCACCAAGCCGTACATATCATGTTCAACTCATGTTTCCCCGTTACAAAATATGAAACACCAGGGATTTAATATTTAGAAAATTCCAAGAATTTTCCTGAACTAACTCCCACAGCTACACAACATACCGAATTCACCTTCTACACAGAATTCTACTTTTAGGTAGGAGGCGATTCCTATTATACGTATATGATTCTTCGTCTTCATTCATCCACGTTCTCCGCCGGTAGTTAGTAGATCTATTACGTACACTTGAATTAGGTTGAAAATAAGATCCCGCGACTTTCATGTTGCCCTAATATCGATGTTCCGATCATTCGAGTTGTATTGGCGAAGATCGCATTCAAACGAATTTATCTGTATACAGAAGAAACGTGTGGTAGATGTAGAGGAATACGGAGCGTCCGCCACCTTCGTCTTAAAAGTAAGGATACCTACCTACCCCCCACAAATATCGAGAAACCAACTATGGACAACAGTTAAATGTCGTATTGCCTACCCATATACTTTGCTCATATATTTCTTCGCGCCAATATAGCATCACAAGTTTCTGCCATCCTGCTACAATAATAATAAACAAATTGAAATTAATCATTTATAACCATTCTTTTGCATTTTTTACGTTGGTAGAAACTAGAAACGTCATTTCGCGCCAATTCAAAGCAAATCTCATCGCCATCCATATGTTGGGTATAGAATTTAAGTACTGACACATTACGGCTTAAAGTAGGAATCTGTAATAATGCAGTTGTCCGATTACACGTATAGATGTCGCTATATGCATAAGTGCATGTTAAATACAAATGTCATTTCATTAAACATTATCTTATTTCTATTTAAAGTGGGGAAAATTAAACAAATACTCCTTGAATGTGCTAAATATATTACTTCCATGATAAATACATTACAATTAAAGAAACAAGGGGATTTTATAAGGTAAGTGTATTTAAATCTTATTTTAGTCATCAAATGTCAAACTGATTTTCTGTTAATTATCCATATTACTGAAGAAGGTATACAGGGACAGTGTAAATCGCATTATCTAAAAAAAGTGATGCCATTACATTATTCCTTACAAATTTTAACGAGAAATTGCTTTTTTCACGTACGGAAATAAATGAGCGATAGTTCAACTCGAACAAACCCAAAGCATTCATCGATATCGGCTTTTGTGAACGCATCATAACCAAACTTATACATTTCCTGATATCGCAATAGTCCTTTAGGTACCAATAGCTTTCAAAGGTCGATTCGGACAATGTCGTACCCTGAAAAAAACTTGGTTTTAAAGCAATTTATTTCTCCTAAATGACGAATTGGTTACCCAATAGCTTAGTTCGTGTGACAAGGCGCAATATTCCAATAATTGAGAAACATGGGCGATGTAGAAAGCAATCAGGAATGTCAGGTCTTCAAAATTAGTCTCCTGAAATCGTTTTTATCAGCATTTGATCAGGTTCAAACAAAAACTTACCGTTGTGATACGGTAACAGGCCGTGCAAGTCCCGAGGACACTAGCAAATAATTGAATCAGATGTCCGGGGCCGAAAATTCGATTCAATTGTTGACTGATGCTAAAATAAAATTTTCTTTAGGATGTTATTTTGCGAAACCAACACTCACCCGATCAATTTTTGATGATGTTTAATACATATAGCCAACAATCTCTTTTCCGCTTCATCATGATTTTCACCCATCCCTTGATAAGTGACTCCGGGAATTTGTAATAACTTCTTCGTTATCTCATCCTCTTTTCCACTTCCTACGTACCTCAAAGCAGCGTTTAGCAGACGAAATTGTGCGATGCAATTTCCACAAATTGCGCAGTACAAGGTATCGTAAGCGCAGACTATATTTTCGTTGATGTATACTGTTAAGTATGCTTGCCAAATGAATATTATCTCATAATAGGGCGTGGCAGCAACATCGAAGGGAAACCAGGAGGTATGAGGTAATTGCTTCCCCGGTTTCGTCACCGGTAAGATGACGTAGAAAGACAGAAAGGCCACAGCTGATATGTATTGAATAATGAAGACTATCATTAAGATTTTTGAATATTTTTTGATGTCCATTCGTGTGGATTCGCCCATGATATTGGAGGGCCAGAATTCTTTGCGAATGATCCCTATGATTCGGTTCAAATCTTTTGATTTGTAGTAGAAAACACAACCTTTGAGCATCGACTAAAAGAAATGCGGAAATGATAATTTTGCAATCGGTTGAGTGTGGATATATTTTAGGTATACACCTGCATTATGATCATCATCGAAGCCAGTGCTTTTATCAAAACATCCACATCCAATTTACTCGTTTTGAGATGTAGGATCAATGACAATTCTTGCAAAACGCCAGTGATTACCATGAAGAAGAAGAATACCGTTTTAAAACCACCCCCATCGCAAGGCCATAGATTTATAATCTTCGCAATGATTTGGCTATAGCCCAATACGTATTTGGCTTCATCTTCATACGCAACTGGTTCGTTTTTCCACAGCTTCTTATTCAGTTGGATTCGAAACGTTTCAATGAAAGACATTGCAGCTACTACAGCTAGAATCAACAGAAGCTGACTTGGTATATATTCCTGGTTAGTAAATTATTACGGAGCATTTAGTAAACTTCTGTAACTTACGCGATATTTTATGCAAACGTGGTTGATTATTGTGAATCGAGTTTTACAAACAGCCTTTTCCATTGTATAACTTTGAAGTAATTTCGTTCAATTATGTTTCAACTGCATTTGAGGAAATACGTAATTGAAATAAAGTTTGAAATTCGATGAGCTTAAGTTGTTCGTGGACTAGGGTTTTAATAAATTGAAGATGTCTCTCTACAGATCCGTTCAAAACGAAAAACGAAAGAGATTTAAAAGAGATAGAAATTTAATATTTACCTTAAAATGAGCTTTTTCCGATTTATTTACAATGTCAACACTTTTTGATTGAGGCTGCCTTTGATAACACTGCAATTCCAAAGCATCTATATTTAGGTTTTGTATTCGTAGAGGCATTTTGGTGCACATTTATTGTGTTTTCTTTACCCATGTTACAAAATAAATATTTTATTCTAATTTCTTGGAAAACGATTGCCTTTAGATTTGTATGTACAAGCCAGCTTTTTTAATTTTATTTTTTTCATTTTATCCCTGTCAAATTCTAGGTTCTGTTATGATTTTCATTACGTATATTCAACAAATTTAAAGACAATCTATTAATGAATTTGAAAATATAAGTTCAGAACAATTTTCTGCCAGTATTGATATCATTGGTTTGGTGACAGCTGATGGAATTTGTTGTCTAATACATTAGATATTCCCAGAAGGATCAGTACTGGGGCCTCTACTTTATAACTAGCCAAAAAGCCCAGATACCGAACTGGCTCTATACGCCGATGACACGCTAATCTTTTGCCGTTTTCTTGCTTCCTGGCAGGTAGAAAGCTGCAAGCTGTTTTTCTGATTATCTTGAAGACCGGTTTACCAAATGGCGGATTCAAATCAATCCCGAAAAAAGCGTTGCAATTCTTTTCAATAGGACTTTCAAGAGAGAGCTCCCGATTAATATCAGGGTGGACTGATAATAGCCCATAAGCCCGCGCGTATCCGACGATGAGTAGCTTGAACTCAATCAGTGATTAGATGCTACAAGTTCTATTCTATTAAAAAGTTTGGAATAAATCTAATTTGACCCATATTTTGACACTTTTAAAAGTTTTGTTGACAAAAGTTTGCGATGTATGAAAATCAAAAATTTGAAGGTTAGATATTAATTTCTTTATTGGAAAAAATCCAGTGGTTATAACAGTGTGAATAATATAATCAATTTCCTAATTAAATTCAACACTGTACATGTAATTAGTCGTGAAATAATATAAATAACAAGATTCGTATAAACAACAAGGGATTGGAAAACAAATTTGCTAAAATATACAAATGAAATGATTTTTTTTAGTCTTTATTGCATTAAGATTTTTTGTAGCTCTCAATCTTTAAATATCATTTAAAAATTTACCAAATTAATCAGCAATTGTTCTCAGAAACGCATATAGCGTAAATGAAAAAAGCATAACATGTAATACATAGAAAAAATGCAATTAAATGCCATCATCAAATTTTATATTTTTGTTATTTAATTGTAATAATATTTTAATTACTTAATATTCGTACGACCAAGAATCGCTATTTTAAAATAAAGAATAAATATTTTTAATTACCCCTAAGAAAGAAGCATAACTCAGTTGGAATAAACCAAAAGAATGCATTACCATCTATCTCTGACTGCGACTCATTATGATCTGTAGGGATCTTCTAATTTTCTGACAACCCTTTTTGCACCACCCGCTTTTGTAAGCCGCAACGGAAGGAAGGATATTCTAAAATAACGTTCAAGTCGGATAACCTTAATTATTGCTTTTAGCATTATTCGATAAAAATTACTTTATTTTATGACACGAAATCGAATACCGGCTCTATTTTTAAAGTAAGTGCGAAATACAATTTTGGTGAATGCGCCGGTACAATTATAATTGACTATTATTTGAAGAAACTCCAAAAAATAATTACTTTTGTAATCGTTTTTCTAATAATAGTAACATAAGCAGTGTATTATTGTAGTTACCTTCCTGAGGAATAAAACAAATGCTATGGTTACTAATTTAGCGGGAAATTGATTTCGTTGCTATTGTTATAATGGATTCTTTCTGATCAAAGGTTTTTATTACCAAAAAATTATTTACCTGTGAAATACGATAGGATATAGTGCAGATACCCATCCAAATCGCGCATAATTGCACCAGCACCGAAAACCTCATTTAATTCATGGCAAACACTGCAAAAAATTCTAGATGCATTCCTTCGTCTTCAACATTCCTTAACCAATTCGTACCCTATAATGATTTGATGGTGTTTTATGCAGATAAGCAACAAATCCTTTTCAATCGCATCATCCCCAATCAACATTCGTTCTTTACATCTTTCCTTATCATCACTAGCCTGTCGGATCTCGTCCATAATTTTTTTCTCTCGTCCGCTACCAATACATTCCATCGCTTTACACAATAACCTGAACTGTGCGACATAATTTATGCAAATCGCTTCATAGACGAGGTCGTACCCACAGTTCGCAGATGTATCAACATATAGGGTCATAAAAGATTGTACGGAGAAAGCTATAGAGTACCCTAGAGGCCCGGTTAGATCAAAAGGGTAAATGGCTTGATGGAATAGTATTTTTGGTGTCCTACAGAACGGTAGAATTAAGGGTACTATGGAATAAATGGCCGATATGGATATTTCCGTGTAAAAGACGGTTAAGATTCTACGCGAAAGTTTAGGTATTTGATACTCGAGATTTTTCCTCATGATATTGGATAGCCAGAAGTCTTTCCACACCACTTTTACCAACTCACCGAGGCGATTAGCTTTGCTACGTAAGACTGCGGCTTTGCTGATTAGCTGAAAAGAAGATAGTTGTTTGGGATAAAAGGATTTCGAGTAAATATAGTTAATGAAGCAAAGCTGGGAATTTTGATATTGAAATGGGAAATGATAATAGAAGCTTGGTACAAACAATTTAAAAGCAATAATTTTATCTTGGGTAATGAATCTTGTTAGGGTTGATAACTCCTCAAACTTCATCGTCATATATCTACTGGATAAATTCAGGAGATCAACGCACTTTAGATCCAATTCCACGATCATTTACAAGTAGCAAAACTACATGCATTCTATGAGTGCCATTTGATAGGTGGAAGTAAAGGTGCGTACCATTGGATGAAACTTACACTAAAGTGAAAACAAATTTTGACACTGATAGAAAATATTTTGAAGAATTATAAAATCCTCTAACCACACTACAAAATCTTTCTAACGCCCTACATATAGAACTGGTAGCAACTCTTACCTGTATTCCCAGCGCCAGTGAGGGCAATACATGAGCTGAAGTATGTACATCTTTGACATAGGAGGAGAAACTGGCCGCAATAGTTATTTGATGGGTGATGCTAATGACGACAACCAAGACGAAGAAGATTCTCCTCGCGAGATGGAAATTCATAGGCCACAAATTCGGTACAGACAAAAATAATCGACCCATAACAATTGCATAATTGTTTTCGTCATCAAGGAACCGCACATCATTCTGGAGTATTTGAAACCGATTCAGAACACGTTGAATTCTCTTGCGATAGGTCATTTCCGACTTACACTTATTGACTGGTCGTTTGACTTGTGATCGTTCCAATTTGAACCCAGCAACTACCCATTTCTCCACCACACCCTCCGCCATAAGTCATCATTAGGCCTCGTTTGCGTTTTTCAGGGTAATATGGTATTTTGGAATTAATATTTCAAGTGTTCTAGCCGATATTGTTGTGTGAAAATTTCCAGACGGCTTAGCTAGCAATTTCGAAGAAGTGATTCTTCAGAAAACAATCGTCACGGGTAAATTACACTTAATGCCAAGTCGAGATCGTCTGATCACTTACGTGTATCGCACTAAATGGGTTTGCGCCGTGTAATTTAGTAAATTTATTAATTTATCTCCACGCACGAAGACGTTAGCGTCTTAAGTAGTAATATTATAGTCCCTCTGACGGGGGTGGATGAAATATTCATTGGGGCAGATGCATGTATCCACAGAAGACATTAGGTTTTATTTATAGTAAGCGAGCGAGAAGTGGGGGTAAAAGATAAGTGCGAATAGTTAATGATATAGCAAAATATCAACGTGGATTTTATAAAGTTATAAAGCATTCCAAATTCATTGTTGAAAATTAACAATAAAGATTCTGTAACAGGCTATTCTAAGGTATCCATCCCGGTACCCTTCAGTGTTGAGGATTAAATCAACACTGCTACCCTCTACGGCGAGGAGAGGCAGTTACAGCCATAAACTTCACACACACACACACGATACACACGTACACAAACCTAATGTAGAGTGATACAATAGGCCGCAGTGTTAAGTCTCTGCATTAGGATCCAAACAAACAAAACAAACAAAGGTTCCGTTGACATTTCGTTTCTTAGTCTTTTTTCCTTAGCACATGCATCTTGGTGCTTAATCTTAATTGTAATTAAGTAAAATTGGTTCTAAGGGTACACTTTTAGAAATTTTATCATTCGTGGAGCATACTTATATATGAAATATGTAATAATAGTATTGAGAAGGAGAAAATCAACTGCCCTTCCAATGTACTGTATTTGAATAGACGCTAGTTTGGATGAAATTAAAAAAAAAATAAGAGAATTGATGCTAACCTAAATAGATTTAATTACAGAATTTTTTTTTGTTAATTCATTGTAAATTAATCAACATAACCTTTGCTTCCTCAAAGAGTTCAAGTTAACTGTCACACGGATGAAAGGAAAATGATTTTTGATACAATACGCATGCGTCTCACCTCCAGTCGACTTAACTGAACTCTTTGCGGGGCAAAGCCATCTTCAATACTCATTATATATTTATTTGTACCCTCGATTGAATTAAATAAATTAAATCTCTAAAATCTACTATAAAATACAATAGGAAGGTTTTTTATCCTTGTCATCAATCGGCTACGGTTCTCATAAAAGTATAGAGTGAGAAAGAAAAACGCATCACCTAAAAAGGAATAAAGTTTATATGTAAAATGGACAAATACTTAAACGTAAATTTTGTTTTTTTCTCTTTTGAAAGTATTGATAATAAAAAAAATGTATTGGATCAAAAAAATATGAATTATTTCACGATTTACCGTCAAAAATAAAACTAAATTCATCTCAAACAATCCAAAAGCATTCATCTTTAACCGTGTCTGACTTCTCAACATCACCATTGACAGGCATTTCCAAATATTACCAGAATTTTCGGTATACCATTTGCTATTATAAGCTGAATCGGAGACGTAAGTGCTCTGAAAGTAATAATTTGTTTTGATAACACCACCAACATAGGATATGCGCCAGAAGGGATGAGTCATTAGCAGCCCCTTTTAAAAATAGCATTTGACATGTTTGTCATTGTTGGGATTTATAATATTTAGCACTTTGGACAAGAGCAGTATTTGCTATAGTCACTTTGAGCTAACTTAAAGGCTTACAAAAATTCTATCTTTTTGATACTATTCTGTGCTACCAATTATTCAATGTAATTTCAACAATTTTCTATCTTGTTTGTCCTGAATTGAAACATAATACGATATGGCCACTTACCCAATCGCTAAGATAATTTGATGCGGCACAATAGACAAATAACTGCCAGAAATGAGCAAAATAATAACCCAAACAGAAAATAATGGATACGTAATTGCTATCCTAAAAGAATTTTGTACGATTACGCTAATTTTTAACACTTCAAAAACTTACCACAGCAATATTATAAAAACTGGTACAGATGGCTATTAAAGTGGCGCATAGCTGCACGAAGTGTCCACTACCAAAGATGTCATTCATTTCATCGCAAACCCTGGAAAATTTGTCGATTTTCGATATGGTATGGAAAAAATATTTTGTACGATTCTCACTCTATAAGTTTCTGGTGATGTTTGGAAGAAATAACCAATAATTCCCTAGCCAGTTCTTGGTTATTTCCAAACACGGGTTTGTTTTTGATTTTCCAAACGATTTCCCTTTCTTCTCCACTACCCACCGCCTCAATTGCTCCACACAACAAGCGAAATTGAGCGGCACAGTTGACGCAGAGTGCAACGTAGAGGAAATCATAAAAGGATATCGTGAAACAATCTATATAAGCCACAGTATATGATCGAATAACGTAGATTATTTGATGGCTTACAGCCTTGTCCCAGATATTTGGGTACCAAGCTTGATGGAGCAATACTTTTGGTATCGTGAGCAAAGGCAGAAATAGGCAAACTATTGAATATAGTACGCCTATGCTGATTTGCAAGGTTATCGGTGTGAGAATTCTTCTGGTGCTGTTTTTAATTTTCGTTTCGATTTGAGATCCCAAAAGATTCGACGGCCAAGATTCGTGCAAAACCAATTTGATTATGTTATCCAATTGATTCGATTTTCCAAAAAGGATAATTATTTTATTGGCTACCTTAAAAAATAATAAGTGTGAAGGGAAAGTATTCTATGAATACTAAAATATTCATAAAATAGTTGCACGAAAGTCTTGCCACGTCATACAGGTTTGAACAGGTTCTTAATGCTTACCTGCAGAGCAAGGGAGAAAGCTGGTAACACTTCTGCTAAAGCATCAATATCCTTGATGTAGGACCAACAGTAAATCATTATGTCAATCTGGTGCACTACGCTAACAATAATCATTATGGAGAAAATCGTTCGCCTGATTTTAGAAATACCTTTGAACCAAAAATTCCCGAGGATAAGAAACAACTTGCTTAAAACGATCACATATTTGGACGCATCTTCCAAGAAACACGCACAATCTCCCAGTATTTGATACCGTTCCAATAGAAGACGAAGCTTTTTGCAAAAGGACATCTTTACAACTGACACAGGACGATGCAATATCCCTATTATATTATTGCCACATATATTTTTTTCTCCTCTGTCGTTTCAAATTGGAACCTTATTATTTTCTAAGCATTAATCAGTAATCAATTCGTAATGATTTTTTTCTTTCTGGATAAGAGGTTGATGGATACAAAAATGATTGGGTCGAGTATTTCGCGGAGGGATAAGAATTGGTTTAGTAAATAATTGAGGTAGTTGCTGTGAAAATGTCACGTGGTTTCTGGCAATTTTCGAAAGAAAATTGTAGTTACTACGCATCAAAGTCCAATACGACTTTTTTTTACTCGTGTGAGGCATACTGATTATTTGGGTGGCAATGTAATTTTACATTTAAAATTTTTATATCTGTTGTGCTATGGTGGATGTACGATTTGATTGGTGGCGAGTTTGGCTCCTCGTCCAATAAGGTTGCTCCATTAGGAGAGAAGTGGAAGAGATAAATTATTTAGAACGTTTTTCATATGCCTAGTTGCTTCTGTGTACAATGTTACAAGCATAAAATCTTTATTTTATGCACATACGAGCTAAAGGAATTAGACTTAATTTCATGTAATACAATTTATTTATTACTATATTGACATTTTAGAAATAGAAAATCCATTAAGTATATTTTATTGTTGACTATGATGGAAATAAAAATGATTTGTAAATACCCATCATAATATTAATAAAATACATACTAAACTACACATGTTTATCAAAATTTCCCTAACTTTAACCTCCAAAAATAGGAAGTTATTTACGTTTTCTCGTACGCAATAAGATTTGAGAGAACACCACTGGTAAAGTGGCGAATCTCTAGCCAGTTGAATTCCTCCATTTCTGCATTGGATATATTATTGAAAAGATCGCCCACGATGATAAGGTAAAGTGCATATACATTTAATTGTGTATAAGTAGACACGAAGGCGTAAAGTGAATGTGGAGGTAACTTTAACTAGTTGGAGTTTAAAATTTTAACAATTTTTTAGCAGTAATTCTACTGGCAAAAGCTTGTTTACATCTCCAATTAACTTATTTCGGATTTTAAAATTTATTCTTTAGGGAATGATTTGAAGGCCAACCCTCGTTGGATAAAATATCAATGCCCAAAGCCGATGAAATTATTTCTATGGATAATGAATACATTTTATTTTCCAAACACAGACTTAAACATAGAAGAAAATACTATAACGGAACCTTTCATCGTCCAATGCTAACCCGACATTTTATTTAGGAAGGTATACAAAGAAAATGAAAACCTTACAACCTGGAAATATAAAAATTTTAACATTCTAATGGGATACATTCCATCTTCATTGGATTACCGTTGTAAACGAAGCGTAATTCAACTCGAACAGACCAAAGGCATTCATGGACAACGCCTTTTGTGAACGCATCATGACCATGATTAAGCATCGCTTCACTTCAGCATATTCCTTATCGTACCACAAGCATTCAAAGGCAGCCGTAGAAAATCGAGTACTCTAAAAATCAGATCACAGCCTCACATGGAAGTAAAGATGATTTTTTGTTTTTTCCAACGTACCCAATCACTAAGCCCGTGCGAAGCAGAACAATACAGAAACAATTGAAACATATGACCCATGTAGTATGTGAGGGATAGAAGTATTTGGCTATCAATGTGAGTCACCTGGAAGTTAATTTGGGTAGTTGCAACGAACGTATTGATAAAGATATATTCTTACCTTGGATATGCGGTAGCAAGTTGTGCAAATGGCCATCAAACTAGCACACAATTGGACAAAATGACCGTTACCGAAGATTTGATTCAATTTCTCACTGGCACTGCAAGAATAAGAAAAGTTTCAACTTATAATACCTTTAAAATCATGTATTTACTTACTTTATGAGTTTCTGATGGTGCCTCATGCATATGATCAATAATTTGATTTTATCTCCATGTTCATCAATGCCCAACTCATATTCGGAACCATAAATCCTCAACTTCTCAGTAAGTTCTTCCTCATCTTTAGTACCCACTTTCTTTATTACCGCGCACAATAATCGGAATTGCGTCACACAATTCGAACATATGGCGCAGTAGAGTGCATCATATCCTATGACGATATGCAAAGTAGCATACAGAACTATATAGACTTCTAAAATGTACACTATTTGGTACAGAGGCGTTCTGGTCCAATCGAAGGGATACCAGGACCTAAACGGTGTTGCCCTAACACCAGAAGTCATTGGTAGGAAAGCCCAGAGGCTGTGGGCTATGACTGCACTCCCATATTCAAGAAGCGTGACCAATAAGAGGACGCTTTTTGATTGTTTCGCTATGATGTCTTCCAGTTCTTTTCCCATCAAGTCAGATGGCCAAAAGTCATAGCGGATTTGTTTGAGGATGTCGCTTAGTTCTTTTGATTTGAAGTAAAGGATCGCACCTTTGACTAAGCACTAGATTCGAAATAATTATGACCGAAGGAAATTATTACACATCAAACTACTTAGGGATTTAACATTTCAATATTATATATGCAAAAAATTGATTTCGAGTGAAAAAAACTATTTTTTGCACCACAACATCTGAAATAATAAGCTTACCTGAAAGCCTGGACTGGTCGAGGATATAATTTGTGTGAAGCTATCCATATCCCCACCGTTTACGAACAACGAAGCAAACAATGAAGCTTCATGCACCAAACCAATCATCGCCATAAACATAAAACTAATTTTCTTAGACAAACTGCAATCCTCAGGCCACAAATTCGTTATACCAATCAACATCTTACCGACAATCAAAGTGTATTTGCTCGCATCTTTAAAAATATTTTCCTCGCCGCTGAAGAACGGGAAAAGGAAGAAGTTCTGGACCTTCCGTCGCAAAGACATCTTCGCGACTAACTCCTCTTCAGCTCTTCTGCTCGACTCAATCTTTTCGTATAAACAATTGGATGATACACTGTATTTATAATTAAAGCTTGTCATGTCTATTGACAGGCGTATAAATGCGATTCGAATATTCCATTTTAAAATTGTATGAGGGCGTTGTGTGAAAACAACAACTGTAGTTGTTATTAGCAATTGTTTGTTTCCCTATGTTGGTATGAGATAAGTTACTGTAAGGTGTGTGTTCTTTTAAATTCTGGCTACGTAGAATTGTGTATAAGATAGATGTAATTTGTTATCTAAAATTTATGGAGGAACGATGATAAATACACCAAGATGGTCAATTTCACCTGTCAAGTATTTTAAATGGGGTATATTTAAATTGATAACAAAATTTCCCTTAAGACAGATGGGTTAAAGTGGTAAATAATTGATTGAAATATGGGTGATTGTATATTGAATAAATAGAAATATTGACAGATTTATGTAACTGATAGTTATACTAAATTACAAACAAGTTTTTAATGATTATTACTGATTGTGTTACATTTTCCAAGAACAAATTAAACTTTATCCCTAAGAGAAAATACAGATGGTCTGCCATTTATAACATATTTTGCATAACCCATTCCAATTATGTTTGCAAATATGATTAAAGTAAAATTATATAGTCTTGTAATTCAAATAAGTCAAAAGGAATTTGCATCAAACTTTGTAGGTGATGTTCGACTCAAAAAAGTGTTTAAACAAAACGAGAATCGTACAACCTACAAATAAAAAAGCCCAAGTATTATTTAGATAAAAACCTAGACAAAACTCAACTTATCGAAATGAAAGATACATAATTCAATTTGGAAAGTTTAAAAGCATTCATCGATATAGCCTTTTGTGATCGCAAGATGACCAGTGTAAGACATTTTCTGATGTCAGTATACTTTTTATCATACCACAAGCTTACATATATACCATCTGCCAGACAAGAGTTTTAGGTGTACCAGAAAGATAAAGACGATGTTAATAATTTTTCTTGCCTGGACACAATGTTTAGTACTCACTAAATAATTTAGATTATCCGAGATTGAACAGCACAATAACAATTGACAAAGGTATATGATGCAAGAAACCAATGAGATAATTGAATTCTGTATGTTAGTTTCCTATTAAAAAAATGGTATTTTAATATTTAAAGCTGTAGACACACGAGCTTTTTTTAAGCGACAAAATCGGTTGGGTGCCCCACATAAAAATCGTTCGTGTGTTTCCAGCTTAAAAATATAATTTTAATTTAAATATTTTTAACACCGACGTGCACTGTGTGATAGAAAATCGTACATATTCCAATCAAACTCCACGTTAATTGCATAAAGAAGCCGCCTCCAAATATCCTGTTCAATTAATTAGTAACACTATAAAAATGCAGGTGTTCCAAAACAGGTATTTATGTGTTTATCCAAAGGAGACTTACTGTATAAGTTTTTGATGATGTTTCATACAGATGATCAAGAATTTATTTGCATTTTCGCATCGCCTCATCGCCAAGGACTGATAACCAATTCCAGCTAACTTTAATAACCTCTGGATTATCTCATCTTCCCTTCTGGCACCGACAATTTTGATTGTTGACAGTAGCAAGCAGAATTGGGCGGAGCAATTCGGGCATAACGCGGCAAATATGAAATCATACCCTGATGCCACGTTGACTGGTGTTAGGAGAGAGGAAAATAGTTGAAAGCCGTACGTCATTCCGTAAATTTGATTTTTCCTATAGTCGCATGGGAGGAATCTGACGTCACTTAGGAGAGGTATAGCAATGAATAACCCAATGGATAGGATGCCAGAAATGTATTCCATTAATAGGGAGATCAATAGGTGTTTGGTATCAGTGAAAAGACGATTTTCTGTTGCTGTGCCCATAATATTTGAAGGCCAATAATTGTTGTTGATTATAGACAGGACGCCAGTAAGCTTTTTGCGAGCACAGAATAGAAAGGTTGCGCTTGCGATCAACTGGAAAGATAGAAATAAAAGTTCAGTACATTATTTGGGTGTCTGGTGTGTGGATGGCTTTGATTTGATTGGTTTGACGGGTGTTGTACCAATTTGACAGTGCCTCTAAGCTTTTGCGAAAAAGAACACAAAGACCAGTTGGGGTGGGTCTCGACCAAAATTATCTTGAATTATCTATGATTTTTAACGTTATCACAATTACCTGCAGACTAGGATTGGATTTCCCGAGAATGTTAGGTATGGTATAGATATCATTATTCACCAGAAGGCAAGCGTGCATAAAACGTTCGCGAATCCCACTTATTATTAGTATGACGATCAGGAAGAAACACACCGTGTTAGAGACTACACGATTTGCAGGCCATAATTTCACCAATTTAAGAATAAATTCGACCGCCACCAACGTACACTTAGCCTTATCTTTTAGGATATCAAAATTCCTTTCGAGGAATCCGAAATGGAAAAGAATAGATCGAACTGCATGCCATAAATTCATTGCGATAACTGACCTGATACCACATGTAAACGTAAACATATAATACCTCCCTTGCCCAGAATATTTAGATTTAATTAATTCTATTGGTGATTGGTGGAGGACTTGTGTTATATGAATAGTTTCGGTTCAAGGAACACTAATGGCGTGCGAAAACTCAATGTGCTCTGGACATCATCATTGTTGATATGTTCCGAATTGGCTGATGCGTTTATGAATAAGTAAATCACAGATATCACTGATAGATCGCATAACCAATCACGGCAATACTGCATACTACGTGTTACTGTATAATTTCAAGTTTAAAATGTACTACAGATATAATTGGAGCTGTCAAATCGGTTGAATGCATGGGGTTCAATTATGTCTGAATTCAATACATCGGTGTTGTACATTATGCAATCATTTATAGCGATGTAAAGAACATATGATCTTACCTGATGATATTATTCATTTGTTGTTAAACTAAATTCAAATATTTAACACTGATAGCTTATATCTTCTCTTGGAAGATTATAAAATTATTATTGTAATATTTCTTTTGGTATAGAAATAAGGAAGTGGGTAATAATAATATTTACGCAAACATAATTATAAAGTATTAAATCCATAGTCATTTATATCAATGCACTCTTCTACAAAATATTGGTTTGTTAAAACTTATCCCTTTACCTATCATTTTTCAAAGCACCTCTCACATTTTAAGTAAACTAATTGACATTTACTTTTTCGAAAAAAATCAATTATTTAACATATTTTAATCATAATAAACTAGTAAAAACATCGGTACACTCAAATTCACCACAAACTGTTGAGTAATAATCGGCAATTTCCATAATCATAGAATTATATTAGGTGAACAAATTAAAAATCAAAAATCATAAATCATGTATCGAATAAGTTTATTTATGCAACAACAGAAATAATTTTCATACCATATTTATTGTGTATATTTATCATGAAAGGAAATAAACTGTTTGAATGTACCCATTACATTTAAATTGAATTCAATTTCACCCTCCGTTATCATGTGTCAATGATTCTACAAAAACCATGCGTCATTTTTAGCATAAAAAAGTCCAAATACCATCTGCAGGTTCTAACGCCTCGGTGTTTTTGTTATACAAAAAAGATGTACGCTTAAAATTAAAGTTTAGTTAGGTGTTTACCATCATATCAGTGAGTGATCAATCGTTTAGTGAAATTGTGAAAGTGGTCGTTTATATTTACGTTTACGTTTAGCAAGTTTTGATGGTATGAAAAGGACGCTTCTAAGGTTAGTGTATGCTACATTTTAGGTTAGTTCATCTCATATCTCTGGGTTAGTTTTTATCTACGATCGTGTCAAATGTCGGCGGATTTTTGCGTTTGAATTCGTTGTGAAAATTACTGATCATTGCACTAGTTTCTATTATTAACTAAAACGGTTTTTGAAAAAGGTGTACCACAAGCGTTGTGCTGCAAACATTGTTATTAAACAAAAATTAAAAACATAATAAATATACAGGGTCTCCCAAGTTGAGTGGCCTATTAAAATATTTTAGGGAGGAAAATACATAAAAATTCTAAACATAAGTGGACTGCCCTAGACCAAAGTGATCTTTCAGATTAAATTATTTTCACTCTTGCATCACTTCCGGTTGACCGGAAGTCACTATTAATTTTCTTATTTTAAATGGAATGTTATGATTTTTATTGCAAATTCTGATTATAAACGTTATTCTAAATACAAAATGCTAAGGTTTCCCTGTACCTAAATGTAACCGATTTTGAGATATCTTCAAACTTATGTAAAAATCGTTTTTCATTGCTCTGCTTTCATCTGCTTTTCATTTAGAAAATTGTTTTTACGATACCCTTACATTTCTAGATTCAAGTTGCTTAGCATTTGAAAGTATAACCCTTAGGCTTTGAAATCATAACCTAAATATCCCTGAAAGTTGTACAGTGCGGTCGCGATATCGTGTCGAATCTCATTATGTTTAACTGTCCAAAACTCAATTTTCTTAAATGGGACACTATGTATATTTTTACATCGTGATGCACAGAATCAAATTATGCAGCGATTAGTATTATGTTTCCCTATACCTATTTCTTTTCGTTTACCTACTATTAATAATTGTGTATTTTAATGGCATATTTTGCTAGAATTAATCCAATTTCGAATTGGGAAAAATTAGTAATGCTTACGATACCTGTAAATCTTCCATGGAGATGTCAATATTTCCAAATGCAATTAATGTAGTTACAAAACACAACTTTTCACTTAAAATACTTGTTAAATTCATTACGGATTTAAAAAATATTGACACATTATATCCAAGATCGCTTTTTTTTCTTTATTTTGTTTAAAATATAAGTAATCTAACCTGTTTCGACTCTCACATTTGACTGGTTCTTACTTATCCTTAATCCTTAATATATCAAGGGACCAGTGTGGTAACAATTTGTGCCAATTTGTACTTTTAAATATTTCATGAAAATTCATTGTGAATATAGCACCTGTGTCCTTTCCTAAAGACCAGGATTTAAACGATTTTCCAAAACGTAATTATATACTACCATATGTTCCATCCCAGTTACATTATTCGCCAAGATAATTTGCTGTAAATCGGCAATAAGTTTGCGGGAAAATGCCGCTGTTTTGGATTATAATTTCGTCGTTATTTGCGCGTATTGGAGATCTGTTATGTGGTTATTATCGGGTAAAATACTTTTTTTGATTGGTGAAGATTTAGTTGTGTATTGTGAGGTGTTATATATACAGAGTGAATGCTTGCCAGTTCCAATTAAGTACATTATAGAGTAAAAGAAACTAGGCTAGATGGTTCAGTTTGTTAGAATAGAATCACATTAATCTGATGTACTGGTGAATGTAACGGTTTGTTTCATCTTTATCTAATCCATAGATATATCGGGGAAATAAATTTCTTATCTGACATAATAGGATTCCTATGCGCAGCAGTCGGTATAGTAGATGCCTAAATGTTTTTGTCGAGGTGAATTCGTCTCTTCTAATGAAATGTATTTTATACACTAATGAATTCTAAAAGGAATCCTTTTATTATTATGGGATGTAATGCTGCTTTGCTTTACTTTAGAAACACCATATTTGCAGTGATAAAATCTATTTTCCAAAATATTATTTTGCCTACCAAAAATGTAGTGACGTTTTGGGTTGTGATTGAATATTTTTTATTTTGAATTATTTCGCCATGGTCGTTAAAAACGTATACAGACTGAATGTAAATCGCATCACCTGAAAATAATAATACGAGAGATTTGATTTAAAAAAACATGCATATCATCAAATATTCCATATAAAATACAAAATAGCATACGGTGGTTTAATATAGTAAAAAGAAAAAATACCCTTACCACCTCGATGAGTGAAGAACTCCTGGACACGTATTTCGGCACCTAAGTTGCCATCCTCAGCAGAATCTACGAAGGAAGATAATGTTAGACGTCGCACTCTGGGAGATTTGCACCAC
>JARFOC010000958.1:0-19230 GCA_031763485.1 Osmoderma eremita | reverse complement strand
CCAAAAATAATAAACCGATAAAAAAATTAAATAGATTATAAAAACAACAAAACAATATAAAACTAGCAAGAAATAATTAATTTTGAAAATATAAGTAAACAAAAAAATAATAAAATATTTTTATTGTTTTTTAAAAACTTTATCGTTCTTATATTTTTTCCCGTATTTTATTTGCATTTTTTGCGATGTATTTTTTATAATTTTTTGATATTTTATATTTTTGATGATAATGAAAAATTTATGTTTTTTTATTTTTATGATATATAATATAAAATTAAAGAAAAATGAAGAAATATAAGAAAACATTTAAAAAAGATTATGAAAATTAAAAAAATCCAAAAATAATAAACCGATAAAAAAATTAAATAGATTATAAAAACAACAAAACAATATAAAACTAGCAAGAAATAATAAATTTTGAAAATAGAAGTAAACAAAAAAATAATAAAATATTTTTATTGTTTTTTAAAAACTTTATCGTTCTTATATTTTTTCCGTATTTTATTTGCATTTTTGCGATGTGTTTTTTTAAATTTTTTGATATTTTTTATTTTCGATTATTTTGAAAAAATTGTTTTTATTTTTATGATTCTCAACAAATTATAAAAAAAATACATAACAAAAAATGCAAATAAAAAACGGAAAAAAATATAAAAACGATAAAATTAAGAAAAACAAAAAATGAATATATATTTTTTATTTTTTTGTTTATATTTTCAAAATTTATTATTTCTTGCTAGTTTTATATTGTTTTGTTGTTTTTGTAATATATTTAATTTTTTTATGGGTTTATTATTTTTGGATTTTTTTTATTTTCATAATTTTTTAAAATAGTTTCTTATATTTCTTCATTTTTCTTTAACTCTATATTTTTTGTTTATTTATTTATTTTTTTAATTCTAGCAGGGCCCATATTCTAGAATTACACACTTTTATGTCTAACATTAGAATGTGCAGTGGTGGCTCGTCGGGGGTGGCAGGGTAGGTACAGCCCACCCGAACATAATTATAGAAAATGAAAATTTTGAGACATCATTTAAATTTTTTTTTTATTTATTTTTATTGTTGGGTTTGTGCCTATTGCTGCCCACCCATTAAAAATACTCAGGAAAATTTCATCAAGTTTAGCAAGTTTAGGTACATCTATTTAAAACTAGATCATTCTAATATGAATGGTGGTGCAGCAAACACAGAAAGGCCTTGGAAATTGTTGAATTTACATAAGTATCACATCAAAATTGTACGAATATTTTAATAAACTTGAAAAAACCAAAATTTAGCCTTGCAATACTTAATAAACACATGCCTTATAAGCACTCAGATATGTATATGAAAATAACAATAGCGCTCCACATTTCATCTTTGAGATGAATTTCAGTATATTGCTACTTTAATAAATCCTCCAAAATGAAAACGGAATGCCAGAAAGAGGAAAAATCCAACACCTATGCTCAATATGAAAGGGAAATACCGCATAAATCCTACGCTGCACGCCACCAGGCCACCACCCACGCCCCATGCCCTTTTCTTATATCCCTCTTTCTCTCTCAAGAGACCCGAGCGGATAACACTATACTCTTTCTCTCATTCTATTGATTTCTACGCTGCGGGATCGAAACACAGTCAGGAGAAAGATGCAGTAAGAATGTCTCTGGTAAGAACAGACAGCAGCTTCGCGTTACATATAGACATATGTACACACAATGAGAATCAGGTAAGTTTTCAGTTCATTTTTTTCTTACTATCTCCTTATCATTATTAATATTTCATTTTTTATCGTCGAAAGTAGACGTGTACTGATGAATAATGAAAGACCGCTCTATATCCAACATTATGTTGTTGCTTCCATTTATATACATGCGTAAGTTTACCAATCTCGAATTTCTCTCAAGGATACTCAGATAAGGTCAAATGACTCACGTGGTGACAAGAGGTTTGGTTGCTTTACCGTAATGAACACCAGAGGGCAGCACTGACTAGTGCCAATCGTTTTAGTCGAGAAACATACCATTCAGATACAGCCGGATATATAGTATAATAGGTTTGTTCGATTTGGTCCTCTACTTCCAAAAATCCAGCCGCATAACGCAAGCAGTAGCCGTAAAACCGATGTTATGACTGTTCGTTTTGTCTTGACGCAAACTTTTTATCCCAAACCACTCATCATTCACCCAGCGTAATCAATATTGTTTTCTATTTAGAAATAATTTTAACATAGCAGAATTATTTATGAATAAATTGCACATTACCGACTGTCTATACCGTTATTCTGCTCTAAATCGTTTCATTTCACACAAGCCATATAAATAATTTTGTGATAACGTTTGCTTCATAAAAATAGCTTCATAATATATATAAATATGATCTTAGCTTTTATCGCATTTACGTCACAAAAATCACCATAAAAAACAATATAAAAATTTATCATAAATCAAACGATTTGCCAATGTGTCATTATCTGTCAATTTACAATACAAATACCATCGTACGAAAATCACAGATGTCCCCTATCACTTTTCTACGGCAAAAAAGTGGATGTAAAATTTTCGAAGTTGCGTTATAGCTGCCACAAATTGCAAATTGTAGAATCCAAATCGAACATCCATGTAGTCGTAGTGGCATGAGCTACAACTGATAGAAAATAATGACTGCACTTGTGCATGCGTTTGGCTGCATAATGCTTTAGCCAAATCAAACAAACCCTTTAATCGAAAAGTATACGAGCGCGCCATCTATACCGAGAAAGATGACATAGAGAGAGCATGCGGCAACTATTTTACCGGCAAAACTACAGATTCCTTTCTTAGGAATATATTTTGTTTATCTAATTTTCAAAACATTTTATGCAACATTAATAAATATAGTTTTTTAATGGAAATTAATTTCATAAATTTACAGGGAATTAAATTTTTTTTTAATAATAAAAATATTTTAATCCATAGAATGAATTCATTTTGGTAATAATAGGGTGAAATTACTGTAAATAAAATGAAGGGTCAAATATTTTGAGTTTAGGGACTTTTGTTTTTAATTTAATTTCACTTATAAATAATAAAAAATACTTATATAAACGGAAAACTTACTATATACAGCAATTAAAGCATGAATTCAAAATACAAACAATACTTATCAATTCAATCAATCGAATTAGTAATTGAAACTAATTTTTTCAAGTATAGGCATTAAAATTATGTTTTCAATAATGCCAAGGACTAATGATCAATTATTCAATTATAAATTTTTGTTGACGATAATAATTGTTAAAGTCGGTTGTAGAATGCTCGCCTGCCACGTAATTGTTAAATTTATCTGTAATGTAGTTGATATATAATTTATTTGATGATGGTAATACAAAAATAATTCGGTACATCACATTTTTACGTTTTGAAGAAGTGTCTTTGTTCTGATGTGGAAATAAATATGTAATATTTACTGTTATAGATTGCCCATCCTGAATTGTTCATTGTAATGCCAAAATATGAACTGTCATTTCAAGTTAGCATTTGTTTGTTTTTATGGTTTATTTTATTTTTATTACCTCATTTTATTTATATACGGAAAGATGTGCATAATAAATATAACCGGGAATTGATCATAAATAATAGCCAGGCTGCCATTTGTTATTAAAATATTTAGTTAGTTAGTTTTGTTAATTTAGCCCAGTTACTTAAAGAAATACACATTTACGTGTTACAATAGACACTCCAAAATTAAATTATCAGTGTGACCAACCCCAAATACCTTTTATTTGTTGACTTAACATCGATAAAGTAGAGCATTAATGGTCGTTGACGGTTCGTTAAATATTCTATTCATGTTAATCAAATTTTTTGCGGGAAACAAACTTACCTTTCCTTATCAATAAACTGGTAACTCTTCGCAACGCATCTCTGGGTGATCTTTGGAAGAATTTCGGCGTCAAATTCGGAGGCAAGGTCAACGGTTTCCTAGTGGAATCCCAAGGATTATGTCCAGGTGCTAGCCTATCCAGATGCTCGATGGACGCGGGTCTCCTTTGTCTGTGTTTGGGATACCAACCACGGCCAGGACCTCCGGCTAACCTCAACAATTCAGCTCCGACGATGGCTTGCTCCAAACCGGAGTTACTCATCCCTCTTCTATAACCACCGGTCGATACACTTCCCAAGGTATTGATGCTGCCCATCGTACTGCTTTGCCTGGGTGTGGTTTGGATTCCGGGAATATCGGGGGCTCTTCTGTGGGGCGTTCTTGGTATATCACAACCTCTGGCGAATATGGGGGTTTCCGGCAAGCTGCAAGATGTTTGGAGGAGGTGTTCTTCTTGCGGACTGTGCGATGATCTTTTCTGAAACGTTCTGCGTTTGGTGTCTTGCAATTCGATGGGTAGGGTGCGTCTTTCCGACGGAATATTTCTCGAGGAGGTATTCAGGAAGTTGCATCTACGACCCCGGGAGGTGTTTGCATCCATAGACCGCGTCTTTAAGGAATTAGACAGGGGTTCTCTATGTGGTGGTACGACAGGCGCTTCTGACGATGGTAAAGTGTCAGCTCTAACTTTAACACAGGCGTTTTGTATCTCAGTATATTCGTCCTCGTCTTCTTCAACCGGGGACGGGGGTAGGGGAGGGAATTCGTGTTGTAACACTTCAACTCTGACCGGGAAATCAGCACTGTTGGATGTTGTCATCGGCTTGGTTGCGGCCATATCTCTCTCCCTATGTGCCGCTATCAACATTTCTTTTGCACTCTCCGACTTTTGGATCCCACTCGATTTTCTCGGCCGAAAATGGACGCTATTTTCAATCAACAGCTTCCTGTAATAGTCTTCGGAACGTTGTATCTCATCGTGGCTGCTTGATTTTTGCAAATCATTAAACCTTCTCCCTTCTGCAGATTTGGACGGGGTGTTTTGGTGTTGTTGATGGGTGGTTGGTTTCTTCTTTTCAACGCTTAAATTTTCGACGCCATTCATCACGCATTTATCATCCTGGACTATGCTGGATATCTCAATATCCCTCCTTTCAAGTAATTCACTTATATTCTTTTCAATTTTCTTTAATGGTGAAATTTCAGCACTGTTCGTGTTTGGACTTTCAGCGTCTTCCTCTTCTTCGACTGTTACCGTCAATTCCCGTCTGGGAGTCATTTCTTCGGCACTCAGACTCGGTAAAGACACGACGCGTACTATTTGCGGCGACAAGGCGTTGAAATCGGACGCGGTTTCGTGATGTGGTGGGGTATAGTGTTCGATAACTCCTTCCTTTATCAGGGATTTAATATTATCAAAGGTGGTACTGTGCTTTTTGAAATCGTTATAGTATTTGCTGGGAGTACTCGATCTAGAACTGGACAAATCGGCACTCAATCTCGACGGGGAGCTACACAATTCTTGACTCATATGCCTCGAGTTGTTAAGATCCAAACTGAATCGGGATTTGGGCGAATTCAACTCTTGACTCAAACGCGAATGGGGCGTACTCAAATCGACACTGTATCTAGAATTTGGCGTGTTCAACTCCCTACTTAATCTGGAGTTTAGATCGGTGCTATACCTCGAGTGGGGTATGCTCAAATCGGAACTCAAGCGCGAATTTAAAGAAGAGTTTGAATTTACCGAACTCCCAAGTTGCACTAGGGTTTTTCGATCTTTCTTTCCCCTGCGGATAATGTAAGTGCCCGTACCGGAAATGCTAGACGACGATAGCTCTAGGGGTAGCAAAACGTGATCGTCCGAATCCGAGAAGGGTGAGGTCACTTCGTCTTCAGTAGTACACGGAGGTGGATCGGGCCAATCGTCGAATTCCTTCAATCTATTCGGTATGGAACTCGTACTGGAATGCGAGCCGCTTTTTCGTCTTCGTCTTCCTATCACCTTAGTACTCCCCGGTGTCAACAAGGCCTCGTCGTCATCCAGAGATACCTCCCAAGCGATGCTAGCCCTCTTATTTGCAGCGGGTGGTGGGGGCGGTAACATTTCTTCTAGGGAATCGTCGGAGAAGTGCTCATCATCAGCTAGTTCACTTAGGGGTCGCATGACGGTTTCCTCGAGGTCACTGGAGAGGTTGTCTTCGCTTCCACGTCTTCTCACTTCTCTGTGACGCTCAATCGCTGTTGGTATGGTCCTGGGCGGAACTCGCGTAGGGGAGGTTATGGGGTAAATGCCGTGTTGGAACGGCAAACTTCCGTATCTATAGCCGGGTGGGGGCGGCGGGGGTTGTAGGTTAAAATCGTTGTGCTCCCAACCGTAGGGGCGTTGATGGCGAGTTTTTGGCTGAAAAAAAATTATTTTACTAGTAATAACAATAACCATTTACAAAACAAATATAACTATATGAGTAATTTATTTGAGATTTGGGAATAAAGCAAGCGTCCGATGAGAGTCGCATGAACTGGAGTTAAGAGCCCAATACAGGACAGCACAATTAGAAAATTTATTTCGTTGAGGGTGATTTAAAGAGTAACTTAATAGGAGGAAAAGTCATTAAATCAGTCACAAACTGCTGTTGGAGAGTCGAAAATAGCAGTGAGCTATTTCCCTATTTGTCATTAGGTGTCAGCACAATCCAGCTTATGATACTCAAGTGACAGTTGCCGTGCGTGTACTCAAGTGACAGTTGCCGTGCGTGTACGCAAGTGGTGTTAAAATGGCGACCGTGCTTGAAGAACTGTGGAAGAACGGCGTGCTGTTGTGCGTTTTCTTGGGGCAAGAGGACTTCTTGCAAAAGATAGTCATAAGGAAATGTCTCCTGTTTACGGTGAAAAGTGTTTGTAGCGGAAAGCCGTGTATAGTTGGGTCGAGAAATTCTCTCAAGGGCGCTTAAAAGTTGTTGACGATCAGCGAAGTGAGCGCCGCCCCGTTCAGGTTGCGACAGATACAACACTTCCACGGGGGAAGAGATGGTTCGAACTGACAGATGGGTAACAATAGGCGGCATAGCAACTGGCATAGGGTTAGAGAATACAATCCCGGGATCCCGAATACCGGAATCGCGATTTTTGATCCCGAATATCCCGGAACTCTACTTGGCTAATCTCGGGATTGCCACAAACAGGTCTAGTTTGCATTCCGTAATCCGTTGCGCCTTGACAATGACCTTACCTAGATTACATTAAGGGCACTTGTTACATAAAGACAAAAAATCAACCTTAGGTACGCCGTACGATAAAAGAACTACACAGGTACAGCCTAAATAATATGTAACTTAGAAGGGACTTTCCCGTCCGGCATACTTCAATACAATACTGTTAAAGTAGTTCCCCAACCGGCCAACAGGGGAATCACCCGATCACCTCATATCATAATATTGTACGCTTATTAGGATTTACTTGCTTCATTTATTATTCTACCAGCGACAAGGTTACGCAGGTTACGTCATTTAAATTTAAAAGTCACTTATCTGAAAAGGTTATTTTAAATGGCGGGAGACTTTGCTAAACATAAAAAAAAACAGTGATACGTCGTCAGCGTGGAGTTATTTTTGAGTTGCCACAGATGGGAATAGCGCTAAATGTAAGCGATGCCCTGCCATTCCCAAGACTTTGGGTGGATCGACTAAGGGATTACATACACATTTGTCATCAAAACATAACATTAAGATTTTAGCTGACGTTAGTCGTTTCACAGCTTCAACAAGTCAAGATTCTGAAAATCTGAGCAGCACCGCCAGCTAAACGAAAGTTAGGATATTATTTTACTAAAAGTACCGACGATAGCCTGGACGATGTTTTGGCAAGAATGATTGCATTAGATGGATTTCCATTCAGTGTATTCATAACTTCAGGCGATTTGAGAAAATTGCTCTTAGCGAAATGCACGGATTTACCAAAATCAGCCGTCACAATTAGAAAGTGTGTTATGAATTACAGTGAAAAAATCGGAAACCAAGTAACTGCAGAATTAAATCATTTGAAAAGTGCAGGTGAAAGATTCAGTCTATCTTTCGACGAGTGGACAGCAACGTCCAATAAACGATACATGGCTGTCAACGTTCATCCATATAAAAAAATTGAACATGAAAAAGAGCTGTCACTTCTTTTGGACTGTAAAACCAGGTGGAATAGTCTTTTAAGCATGCTGGAACGATTTTCGCTTTTAAAAACCTGCATTCAAAAAGCTCCTATAGATCTCAATCATCCAATCCGTTTAGAAGATGCTGATTTTGCTTGGTAAATAAAATTGTTGATGTGCTGACCCCAATTAAATTAACAGTAGAAGCAATCTGTCGACGAGATTCATGCACAGCTGATGCCGCTTTGAAATTTCTTATAAAACAATTGTCTAGCAAAAACTCAGCACTCGCCAATAAAATGAAAAGATCCTTAGTTGAACGTATAAAGCAACGACAAAGTGATGATTTAACTGGCAACAACATAGTTTTTTAATGAAAATGTCTCGTCCAAATCTAACGCTACGTTTTTCATTATTTCATTCAGTAAATAATAAATTGCAAGTAAGTTACTTTTTAATTATTTTTCAAGGAATAAATAATAAATACCAACATGCCGAGAAAGCAACTACAAAAGATGCGATTAAAAAAAGACACATTCCTTCTTTACTTACCAGTGTTGTTTGGGTAGCTGTGTGCTTAGGATCCGGAATTCCGTTTATGATAGGAATGTCTCTGTTCTGAAAATTTTGTGGCGGTGGTATCGTGTCCATCCTGACCGGCAGTTGCGTTAAAGGGAAACCCCTTTGCCTGTTCCGTTTTCCAGAATGGGCGGGCGACACTCTACTGTAGAAAAAAACATAAAAAATAAAATATTTCACGTTGGCAGAACCACTAATCCAAAAGAAATATCTCCGTTTACGTACGAGGGAAGATGAAAGGGAAATCTTGTTTAAAGCAAGTTTTTAAAACAGTATCTGCCAAGTTGTGTGCAAATCAAATTATTATAGGGCTTCTGGATATTATTATAGTTTTAAATATAATTTTCGTTCAGTACGAAGCTGCTCGATAAAAAAATTGAATTTTCTTATAAAATTTGAAGGTATATTTTGGATTAACAGACTAAAGTACGGGAAATGTATTTGACAGTATACTAAGATGTACTGCTATGGTCCTTATCAGCATATTGTCGTTTCATTGTTATTGTTCAGATTCGTGAGCCAGGAAGCAATCGCTACAATCGAATTGTTGATCATACGCGAAAGACTGCCACCTATGCGATTGTTATTTGAAATATAACATTAGAGATTCCATTAATATCCGTGGCTCAACCGGTAAAGACGGTCTCTGTATGGTAGCCAGCGACAAGAAATGCGCATAAAAAATGTTACTAAATTCAAAAAAAAATACTTTATTGTTTTTATAACTTGTAAATTAACACAAACTATTATACATCACACAACACCACATTGGATGGTTGCGAGAGTAACAGGGAGAAAGAAAAAATAAACAAATTGAAAATTGTAAAACTCAGAAAAGGCAAAGTTCGTGAGCAGAAATAAAGAGAACGTAGTTAGAAAGAGAGTGATAAGAAGGAGTGATTAGGAAAGTGAGGCGAAGGAAGTATTGGAAGGAGGAAAAGGAGTGACGAGAGTGCAGAGAAGAGAGAAGTGGGTGGAACACATAAACACACATACACAAGTTATATTTTATAAGGTATTTGATATATTAATTCATTCGTTAAATTATATGTGTGTATTATTGGTAAAGTAATATTTCCAAATTATATTTTCAAACACATCTTTAGGTTTCTTGATATAAATTACAATTTTTGATTAAGTCACTAAAATATTAATTAGCAATTGTCAATTAATTGACATTCAGAAACTGCTAGGCTTGTATCAATTTGACATGAATGACAGAACTCAAATTTAATAAATGTATTTATTATTTCAATAAATAGCAGGTTTATAATCTAGAACTTCAGGAAACAATTATACATTTTCGATGCAATTTCTGTTAAGCCGACTCTGTATATATGCCCTCATGCTTTCTCTGTCAGAGTTAGTTCTAAATCACCCCACCAATGCGACATTGCGCGTGTTCCTGGCTTATTGCAAAAGATCAAAAGTCCCGACAAGAAATGATCCCATTGCTCAGGTATATACTTGTGCTCTTACCTCGCCAACATTGTTATGAGTGGGTGAAGATATTTTATGGACGAGTAGAGTGAAAAACAGAGGAGGGGAGGAAGTACTGCTTTGAATAACAGTTATACACAGAGAGAGAGCAACAAATCCCGAGAACCACGTGACTGAAAATGTCGCCAACTAAAATTATATCACTTGGCCACACTGCTTGTGTTACTAGATGACGTGTGAACCATGTGAAAGCCGATATGCACGCTAGTAGATAAACTAGGGGGCTATGAGCGCAATTTCCCCATAAGAAATATATCGGGGACAAAAAAGTACTTTTTCCGCCATCTTGGATTTCATGATCTGTTCTGGCCCAACAGATAACGGTTATCTGTTGGGGCAGAACAGATCATGAACTCTAAGATGGCGGAAAAAAGTTTCTTTTGTGCCCAATGTATTTCTTATGGGGAAATTGCGTTCGTAGCCCCCTAATTTATCTACTCACGCTAATGCTATTATTATTGCCAACCCATACTGCAAACTAACAAAATCAACCTTAAAAGAAAAAATTACTAAATTGACAGGTCACGTGGTTCTTGGGATTTGTTGTTGGCATGGTATTCATTCGAGTATGTGGTTGACTATATTCCCGAAACACGTGTACCGAATTAATCCATAAAAAAAATTTAAAAAATACCCTTACCACCTCGGGTATTTAAAAAAATTTTTTTTACTATTTTAAGCCACCGTATCCTATTTTGTATTTTAAATTAAATTATTTTGTAATTTACTTTTCTCTAAATTTTTCCTTTTACTGTTAGATTTCATTTTAATCTCCACTCGTACCCGATAAAAAAAACCTTGGATAAACGAGCAATGAAATTATAACGATGAACGATATTTACTTGGGAAACAGCGAGGCTATGAGTTTCTGCGCCTCCTCCGGTGGTGGAGGAAAGTCGTTGGGGTCCCCCAGCCTAACGGGCGGAGGGTGCTCCTGGTGGGAGGGTATCTCCGTCAGCGGCTTGAAGGTCAGGTTGAACTTGGGGGGCTTGCGTCCGTTCATGCTCATGTATCCGTCATCTTCGGACTGGTGGCCCCCCAGGGACGGACTCTCGTCGTCCGGCGTGGATAACGCGTTTCCAGGGGCCGTAGTTACGTCCTGGTGGCACACTTCGGGCGCCGATGAAGACGATGAAATCTGTTGTATCTGGACGGAGTAAATATGTAATAGTTTCGAAACAAGATAAATCGCACTAAAATAATTATTGCAAATTTAAATTAATAAATAATTTAAGTACGGAACTGTTTAAAAGAAAATATGAGATGCATTTTTTTAAATTGTGCCAGCCATTAAGCTATTTTTTTTTCTATTTGAAAATGTGATGGTTATTTCATAATTTCGGGTAACATTGTAATTATTATCTTTTTTTTTATATTTTACGAAATCAAACATTGTTATTCGATTGTCGCCACCTAAATCAGCACAAAAAATACTACCAATTTGCTAATTTAACAGTCTTCCAAATTCTTAACACGGTAAACATTGTAACAATATGGCGAAGACAATGGCAATTTTGTGCCACCCTATATATGTTTAAAAAACGTTTTCGTAACATGTTCGTGAAACATTTTACAAGTACAATTTGTAGCAAAATTTCTCATAAAATTGTAGTAAAAAATTGCAGAGAAAAATTAAAAACACATTCTCAAGGTCACCTTTGATCCTCTATCTACTGATATATTCGAAATTTTTATTTCTGGACATTATCAACTTTCTTATTTCTTATCGGCGCCATATAAGCATTTTTTATTCATCGAACCCAAATACAATAACATTTACAATTGTATCCAGACACACAACGGCACATTTTTCTAGATCTTGATAGAAACATGGTTGAGAATGAATCGTTTACCAAGTCGAGTAATGTTTATGTTAACAGGAATTTGAATGAAAATCAAGGGGATATTTTACGAATCGTAAATTAAAGATTTTCTCTGTGGAAATACTAACGCAATGCGTAGTTATAAATTATACTACAACATATCATTTATTTCTGCGTCTAACTGTAACAACGCCTACTACACAAAGTAGTAACACCGTGACAAACCACGGCCTCCTATGTATATATCAGATACTCTTGCAGTCAATCCGGCCATGCGCGCCAACAATTTTCGTGTGATTTTAAATTGACCTAAAACGAGAGTATAGTGGCTCTAGCCTTCCATATAAAACAATTGAAGGGAATTTACGCATAACTAACGTTTATTAATGGTCACATACAAAAAGGACCGTAAAGTGGCGCACTCTATGGAATAAAAATAATGGCATACGCTAGGCCGGTTAGGTTGAACGTCTATATTATATTTAGGAGACCGTGTGTCAAGCAATATTCACCCAATAAAGCCCTATGTGATATTATTACACGTTTAGTTGAAGGTGGTACTTAGCGTCTATTTATTTTTACTACAAAATTCATACTACTGCGCCGTGTAAATATTTGCTACATGTATTTCTCCCAGTGCAATAAGTTCAAGAAATGGAATCGCAATTTATATTACTATATAGTAAAACTCTAACTAGCGGCGCGAATGAAAAATGCATACTTTTAATACGAAATTTCACATAACATCTTTTAAAATCTAAAATATGTTATTTGGATGGGCAAAAATGTTACTTACGTTCAAAACCTGATTTGCATTTTCTACGTCATCAAATTCTGACAGGACCCTATCCAATATTTCTATTGACCTTTGGACGTCATCGTTACCACTAAAAACAAAGAACAAAATATACATTAGCCAAGGTGGTAGTTAATTTATATAGATTTATAAAAATATCGTTATAATAGATTAGAAGACAAATAAAACGTATTTTATTTGGGACTCTGAACGTATTATTAGACATTACACTACCCATTGAAACATAATTAATACAGGAAATTCCTCGATGCGGGTTTCAATGCTTTGCCAAATCAAAAAAAAAGGATAATGTAAAGAAAATTTGATAAAATGCAGTAACAAATCAAATTCAACTGTCATCATTTGATAAGAGGTTTGCCCGGATCTCCAGTTCGAGAATCGAATTTTAAATTATCGGTGTACTGCGCATGACGGTTCAAATTCAAGTTCTAAAATAGTTTTGATGTGAGGTCCGAACAGAATTCCCTCCACTTAAAATTTCAAATTACGGCGCCATTTGCCTACAATCAAAATAATATAACCTGTATCTCTAATCCGTGTTTTTTCTTATTGGTTTTTTGTTTATTTAAGTTTACATATCGTATTCGTAGAGTTTCTAGTTAATATATTTAATTACATATTTTTTATTTATCTATTAATTATACTTATTTATAATCAAAATGTAAGTGAATAGAAATGAGAATATGATTGTTCGCCGCGTCAGTTATAGGAACCTGTATGTGGAAATGTGATGCTGGCCAATGTCCGCTAGATGGCGTATAATAGTAATAATTCATACATCTCGCCAACAGCGTATTACGAGCAGGGCCCTGAATTTTTGTGGATGCAGCCTTTTACTATTTGGCATGGAAATAAATATGCATTGTCTGAAAGACGAATTTATTATTGAAGACAGCGGTATGCACAAAACATCTGCACATTGTTCTATTAATTGAATCGGTAAACCATCAGCACCATGCGTAGTTGTGATGCAATAAAACGTTATAGTCGATTAAAACACCAGTTAACGCCTTCAAATCACCAACATTCACCAACAACTTCACTTTGAATAAACAGAAACACAATTTCGCCCGCTACATATTAAAAAAAAAGAAACAGTTTTATTGCTTATGTTTGCATCAACATTCCACGAATATCCATATGTATACACCCCGAAATTCCCTCCATATGCCGGCGCATAGGATTCCGATATACACACATACGTAAGTTGGCATCCGTGCGTAATAACCGAATTGACACACGACCGCCCTCTAGGGTATGTAATCAATTATCAAAATTAATTATCCGACGACCGCGCAATCAAGACGTAAAATTGCTTCCTCGCGTTCCTAGTCCGGTCCTGTTCCATACAGTCCTCCGTCCCCCCAATTACCATCTATAATCGCCATAATTTCCGTTGGGCCGCCAGACGTGCGTAGTAAAACCGTTACAATATTGCAAAATATAGAGCCCGCAATAGTGCAGAATGCGAGCAGAAATATGTGGGTTATGCCATAAAAAATGATAAATCGTAGGGATATTCGGAATGTACAGGTGGTGCTATCAATCTATTTAAAGGATCGCGTTACACAACTGGTAAATTTGAAATAATTGTATTGGGTGATTTATAGTGTTTTGGGCAAATACGGTGTATTGCCTAACGCTGGGCGATTAGTAATGATCAATGCTTTTTACTAAATATTTACCTTGAGAAACTAAATATATCAAAAAGATTTGAATATATTTTTAGGACCACAAAACACATCAGATTATGTAGCAACAGACACCTGTTTCGGGCTACTATTCCCTCATCAGTGTACGATGGAGAGGTGCTTGCCACTTGTTCAGTACGCCATATCATCAACTTTCCATTGCATTGTACCTATAGTAAAACCACAGCGACATCTAACGCTCAGCAGAGCATTCATGGTATAATTTCATGGTGGCAGCAAAGCTGCCAACCGTAGCCATCTGTGTTAAATTTAAAAAGATTTCTGAAAATATCACGTAAGATAGAAATTATGTATATAGACACATTAAAAATATATTTTTAGGACCACACAGCGCAACAGACTTCGCAATTTCACGTCAGATTGTCCCTATAGTAAAGGAGTTTTCCGCCACCATGAAATGGCATGAATGCTCTGTTGGGCGTTAGATGTCTCTTCGATATTACTATAGAGACAATTTGACGTGAAGTTGATGGCCTTTCGATAGATAGATAGATAGATATGTATTTATTCAGTACATTTGTATAAATCGTATAGAACAGGATATAAAATATTTTAAAAAATATACATAAATGTAAGATTATATAGAAAGTATAACACAAGGACAGAGTATATAGACATCAGTAACAAATAAACATATACTAAAATATGGTACAGTTTAGGAATTCTCCAATCGTGTAGAAAGCGTTATTCAGTAAGTGTCTTTTCAGTCCTAGAGCTAACTGACTTTTTGGAAGGCACTTCGTACTTTGAGGTAATTTATTGTTGATTTTTGTACCCCGGAAGTCACCATACTTCTGTGTTGTTTGTGCTCTGCGATATGGAACTCGTAAATCCGTCTTACTTCTGGTATTATGATCCCAGTTACGGGTAAAACGATTTTGGCTTTTGTGGGCATAATTCGCGATAGTGTAAAGTCTAGGTGTTGCGTTTTATCGATATTGAGTTTCAGCTTCCTTGAAGCAAACCACCTATTAGCTTCACATAACATTGCATCTGTATTATGCCATAAGTTGTCTTTTGCTATATCTTTTATTATCAGAGAACTATCATCTGCATATAAACATATAGAGTCTGACGATACGTTAGCTACTAAATCACTAACGTATATAATGACTAGCAAAGGGTCTAATGTTAACCCTTGCGGGACGCCACACTCTAACTCCATAATGGGGGATTTATTTGAGTCAATATCCATCTGTTCTATTTGTTACATACGATGATAATAAATTGTATGAGTTCCCACGGACACCATAACAATGTAGTTCGACTTAGATCACAGCTTGTCAATCGGACGTATTCTTCATGATCTAAGGCAGCTAATAGTACGTGTTACCTCGGTCAATCGTGTTGACGTGGATTTTCCCTACGAAAACCATGTTGAGCTTGGGTGATGATGCTGTTTTTGTCGTGGAAGTTATTTATTCTCTTGCTAATTACTAATTCAAATATTTCTGAAAATGCCGGTAGTATGGATATGAACCTACAATTTTCTGCATCGTGAATATTTCCCTTTTTAAAGATTGGTAAGACCTTTGCGATTTTTAATTCGTCCGGAAAGACAGTTGTTTATGATCATTACTAGCGGGTTAGTTAGACTCGGAGCAATAGCATTTAATAGCCTGATGGAGAATCCATAGTGATCTAAAGTGTTTTTGCTTTTGATCTTTCTAATTATTTCGTTCACTTCAACAGAGGTGACTGGTCCAAAGCAGCACGAATTGCAGCATGACTTTTCCATTTTAATTAAAAATTCACGAGGGTTTGCAGCTTGAGGGTCATGCATCTGTTTCCCGAAATTTATGAAACATCGATTCATTGCATCTGGTGTTATTTGAGGATTACAGTGTTTAGAGTTTTTCCCTGATATTTGATTAATTATTTTCCAAATGGTTTTGTGCTTATTTCCTGATATATCAATTTGCTGACTATAATTAATTTTGATTTCATTTTCTAGAGCAATTTTGTACAGTTTTATATCTATAATATTACTTACTTTGGCGACAGTTGCCAATCCGTCTAAAGTATTTTTCATTTTATTTATGCTTTGTGGTAATTCTTGTTTCACATTTCTATTTGCAGTTTCTAACGCCACCCACAAGTGACAATTAGAACCAATGACGCCACAAAAAAAGGCTAAACCCGAAACCCTTGAAAGTACCCACCCTTCTCGGGGACTGCTCCGGCCAGCTCGGTGAAGATGGCTGGGTTCAAGATTTGGCGCCACTTCCGTCAAATTAGTTCTTTCCCCGAGACTTAACGACACGGAAGAGCCTGGGATGAATATCGTAGGGTTGGACCTATCTATACAACAAAAAAAAAAGCCCTGGTCGGTATACGGCTTCTACGTGCTCGAAGTGTTGAGTTTATTACTCCACGATTATCTTACGTGATGATCTCAAATCCAGCTAAATACTATCGCTAATTTTCATCCCAATATTCTCGGGGCGGATTTTCCATGGATATTTCAAACAATTCCCAATTTCCAATACCAATATTCCGCACAATTTAGCCAATAGTTGTAACCTCAACGACAGCGAGTTTATGAAAAGAGCGAATCTTACATCTCACACCGCTAACTACGCATGACTCTTGATTTTATCGATTTTTGGTGGTGATATCAGATAACCGATCGCTATCGACCGCCGCGTCTAAGCTAACCGCCGCTAGATGGCCTTGCTACCCCAATTCACACGAATAATTATTGTATTTACAAAACTTGCATAAAATGAAATCGGCACGTTACAAGTTATTTTTCTTACAGGAAAACATTCCTCGTAATGATGTTAAATTGTTTCAAGAAATTCAGTCCACATTTGCGGAGCCGGTTTGCTGATTAATAGATTTTGCCACTGGTAAGTATTTAGTTTATTTATTAGCTTTTGAGTATTGTAGTTGTTAAATAATCTTATATACTTTATTTCTTTGTTTTCTGCAGAGATGTCGTCATTGTTTTGTTTTGATTGAATACCACCCGATTTAGTTACTACCTGATAATAACATAATAAACTAATTTTTGTAATTTAATTATGCTATTTTTTAATTCCTTTTTGAATAACTAATTGATGATTGTATTATTTTTGTCCATATTTGTCTACCCTATTCTAATATAATTTTTCTTTAATTTATGTATTTTCTTTAATTTCTGATTTAGCTAATTTGGATACCTGTCATCATACACATTAAGCTGAAGATTTAATGGCATTATTCTCTGAATTTCTGATGAATTTGGCAGGAATAAATGCTATTTTCATTGATGGGTTTAGACACCCATTATAAGATATCTATAAAAGACGATGTTAAAATGTGTTAATTTCTCTATTACATCACAGATACAGATGATAGATACGCATGACGGTCGACAACTTTCAGTCGACACTGTTACACGCCACAACTTGCCCTTAATTTTTGCACCTAACATCAACTGGATTCGATAAATTGGACCCAAAACGCTTCGAAATAAACGGCAATACACGTTTGATATCACCTGGTTACGCAACCGTCTTCCTTAATTATATTTCTCGATTACCACTTCCACTGCACGATACCCACTAAAACTGAAAGGATGTTCTGAAACGAACACAGCGATGAAAACGAAAACGAATTGGCGGTTCTCCTTTTCGCGTTCTCCGAACCAGAAAACCGCAATTAACCTCGTTTCAGATCCACGTGACCTGCCTTTTCAGGATTCGCTTCTTTCTTTTGTTTTTGAACACGGGCCAGAGTGGCGTGGCAAAGTGGAATCGCAGCTGTTGCACACAATAAAAGCGATTTAGGAGTGTTGCGTCATCCAAGTCTTTGGATGTCGGTGGCAGACGGAAGAAGTCGATAATAATAGCTGAAACAATTGACGGTGCCGCTGGCGCGTTTGATCGAGGTTGAGAGAAGGTGAAAGGAATTTGGAGAAGAAAGAAGGTTAGTTAAGATGGATGGCTAAGCTTTCGGGGAAATCCGAGAGAAAAAGAAAGAGACTCTTGAAGATAGATAGGAATAATAACTACAAATTGGCAAAATACAAATGAGATGTCTCAAGAAAAACAACTGATAAGCTTTTATAGGTAGAGAGGTTTATAGGTTTTACGAACATTAGTTTGGAATGACATACAATATTTGAGAAAATATTTCAACAAAATTTACTTTACATTCAACTTCTTACTATTTTATCATTTAATATTTAAAATATCATCATATTCGTGTTTTTAGAAATTCATACGGTCTTGCTACATAATATCACATTATAGAAGAAAATACTAAGAATTAAGCCCAAGTTGCATGCTGTTTCGTAGAACATGGAGGGAAACAGAGCGCGGTGGACAGATTTCGTGACCCCATTTTCGTTACACAATGGTGGCCAAGAGCTAATTCACCACCCATTTCGTGCCATGCAGCATAAGAGGTTCCATTTCAAAAACTTTACTGATGGATGCTTGTGATATCAGATATATTTTCGTCAAACAACTTATTACAAACATGATTATACACCGAATTGGTGAGTGGATAGGCAAAAAATAAAAAAAAAAGAGAGGATTGTTGGGGAAAACCATGGTTTAAATAATTTCGGTTTGAATTAGTATTACTTATGTGTGAAATAATAAAATATAAACGCGATAAAACAAGTAATCATTTATAATGTAGTAAAACAACAGAAGTGTCCCTAAAAAAAGTATATTTGTTCAACAAAAAAAAGAAAAAAACGTTATGAATTTAAAAGTTGCAGTAGATAATGAATAATAATCGATATAACGGAATAATGTATACGCGCTAAGTTAATCGCGGTTGCGACAGTACGAATTGGGTCACCTCTGATGTTGA
>JARFOC010000957.1:42277-73791 GCA_031763485.1 Osmoderma eremita | reverse complement strand
AAATAAGTTGCAACATAGCAATCGGAAGTGAAGATAGCGCTAATGACAGCAACTAAGGATAGTAAGAGATAAAAGTTCCTATTATATCCCATACTGCATACGGAGGTTGACAAGATCTATAGTTACGTTATCTAACTTGGAGATATTCTGTCAAGCATTTATTAGTCATTTTAGTTTTTGTTTCAATTTAATTGAGATTATATTGCCTATTTTTTTGCAGACGCTTTCATAATATGAAAAGCGATTTTCTAAGAAAAAATCCCCCACACGCTCTTGTGACATTGTAATTGAACTAAACGGTACTAAGAGATGCGATAACGAATGGCGTTGGACGATGTTCTAAACTAATTAGTCTCAATTCGTCGCCGTTGCCATCTGACGATTTGTAAAGATGCAGAATCAGAGGCAGCGCGTATAACGGTTTTAGTTATAACCGAACGCGGCGGTAACAGAAGGTGAGTATAATCACTTCTATATGCTTTTTCATCTACGCTACATCGTCGCCTCGCCCGCGTATTGCGTCTTGTGTCGTCGAACGCAATTTACAATAGCCTAGTTAAGCGAAAATCATCTAAAAATAACGAACCAGATGATTGCCCGCCACACCGCACCGCCTCGCGCTAATACGACAGAAAGAATTTATCGAGAGAGAGATTGTAGAGAATGAATAAAACTCCTCGGGTTTTATAAAGAAATCTTTTCATTGCAACATAAATAATTACCAAGTGGACGTCCTGACTTGTGTAATACCGTTGACATGATGATGCTATAAAAATAAAAGGGCACACACGTCTGTCACACATCTACCAGACTGGCCTGGCTTATGTACGTTTTATATATCTTTTGGGACCTGATCCCCCAACTACGAATTGCCGTAGATATTTCTCTGTACGTGAATGTCCGGGTCATGTTAGCATCGAGCTTTATTTTAAGCACGTCTTACTCTTCTTACTTTATACGCTAGCTACTTGCCCTTTAGCAACTAACAATTTTGCGGTTTCATTCCATATATTTTGCCAAATAATAAAATTTGAAATGCATTCTAAAAATTGATATTTTTTTCTATTAACTTGAAACAACGTGTAAATATGGAAGAAGGCTATAAACTTTATGTTCATGAAACTTTTGGAAATAGTTAAACAGCAAACAATCTTGAACGTATTGAACGTAAACCAATAACTAGTTGATAAAAATTATAAATAATAAATTTATTTCCAATTGATTTCCAAATCCCTAGATGCTTTAGGATTTGTACAAAATCTGCAACTCGTCCGATTTTTGATGACGTCTTATAAATTTTTTCGTCTCTGCAATTTCGGAGGGTGCTGGACTTAGGTGACTGCTCAGAAGATTGAGTAGTGTTTTAAATTTCTTCTGGGTTCCTTGGGTGCGGTAAGTCGCATATCAATTGCCCATTATGTGTATTTAAAAAGTACATTTATATTAAATAAGAAACAAATTTATAAGTTTGGATTTATATCTGTATTAGTACAGCTTGTGCGAGGGATATATTTCGGGAATAGGCGTTCCAGGTGCTGCCACCTGACAACTGATGCCTGTATCGTAAATTTCGGCCTTTTTGACAGTACACTTACTCGGAACATTTTGACGTACAAGCGATATTTGTGTTACCTACAGTGGCTTAAAAAAATCACCTTGGCTAAAGCAAATGGCCGCCTGTTTCTTCGCAAAATCCCGATATGTGGCAACTGTACCATTGGTGCAACGTCGGACGGTCAATCCTGAATGGTACACAACCATTTGTTTGCCAGAAGTATTCGGAAATATAAGGGAAACCAACCGCCGAAGAGGGATCATTCTCCACCAGGACATAGTGAGTTCTCACACATCACCTTAAGCAAAAGAGTTTGGTAATTGAAAAAGTTGAATTGATGGGTCTTACAGCCCTGATTTGGCACCCAATGACTTGTTTTTGTTTCCGCAAATCAAACAAAAATTACGTGGTCAATGTTTTTCAACAGCTGAAGAAGCGGTTGATGCTTTCAAAATGCATATTTTGGAGGTACCCCAATCGGAGTGGAAAAAGTGCTTCGAAAACTGGTTCAGGCCCATGCAAAAGTGTATTGATCTTCGTGGAGAATATTTAAAAAAACAATAAAGCCATGTACTATGATTCATTTTAGTTTCTATTCTCTATTCCCGAAATATAAAAGGCATCCCTCGTAATGGTTGTGAGAGCAATTACGATGCTGTAAAAAACTCTTTCAAATCCTTCTTAGCAACTGTTAATATTTTTGGCTAAATCTTTGAATAATGATGAATAAGGGTGTTGATCACCCTTACATTGGAGATGTGCTTTTTAAATTAATCTTTACGCATTAGAGGCAGTCCATGCAATGTTAGGCCCAATTTTAACGCTTGTTCCCATACGTAGTGATTGGAAATTGAAGAAAAATATTGGTCAACCTGAATGTTATCTTTTAGTATATTCAAATTCGCCAATTCTTGTTTCATTGTAGCAACACAAACCGCACTTTTTCATCTTCTTCTCTCATAATTCCATTTGAATTTCGTTCTATTCTTCCACAAACGATAAACACCCACGAGGACACCGTCGAATAAGCTGGCAGATCCAAAGAGAGAGAGTGTGTGTGTGTCCACATACATACGTAACATAGATATAGTCTTTGGTGCTAGATTAGTTTCCGTCTTCAACCCCGACCAAGAGAGAGAACCGTCGGATATCTTAGAGACTTTGAGAGTTGCGGTGGTGAATAACGTCTGTACATGACGCGACGAAAGTCCCCTGCGACACATTACGTGGCCAGCTGTTAGTTTGACCGTGAGCTATCCCGTAGACCGCGTCCCTAGCCGGCCGATGTTCCCAATTGGGCAGCACTCGAAGACCTGGCCATCCCCGAGGCTCTCGCCTTCCACTCTTTGTCCGTTCCTCTTAAGGGAGCCGATTAATTATAGACCAACGTGTAGTTTATTTCGACGTCACATCAAAGACGATGTCGAATATAACAACCTCGGTTAACTTAGTTTCGCGGTAATGCCACCGTAATAAACACATAACGATTACCAGCGACACCCACTTGAATCTTCTGTGTAATATGTAACATAATAATCGGGAAACATTGACTTTTCTATTATTTAAAAGGAATTTCAAAGATCAAAAGAGTATGGTACAGGTTATGCATCGTAATTTATCAAATAACACGGGACTTTCCCCCTGTATACACTTTCGGTATTTATTGGCGCTCACCTTTATTATAAGAGCACCAGTATATCATGCTGGAAGGATAAAATAGTGTATAAATCCTTGCGCATACATATATACGTAGTACGTGAAAACCGTATAGTGGAGAGAGTAGCGTGGCCAAAGGACCTCTCCCGGTTTCGGTCTATTTCTTATTGGCTTGGACCGCAGTAAATCTCATTACAGTTCGTCCCTTTCGTGTAAATTACTGCTTGTTCATTTATGGCAAAAGCATGTGTTTCGTTCACAAAAGATATCACGACCGAGGAGGCCCTGCCGATGAACCCGGCTAATGTATCGTGCCACAATTACTTATGGTCTCCCATCTGTCCGGCGATTATGTCCCACGACTTTACTGCGGCAGTTCCTTCGCCCCGTTTCGCCGGGTCGCTATTTTTCCTACAAAGGTGCGGGATAGAAACAGAAAAACGCGATGATCGCCGAACACGGTGAACCAGCCTGAACGCAGAGCGAGAACCCTGATGAGGCGGGCGGACAACCATTATCGGGATATCGTTGATGTGTTTCAGGCTGGAGTTTCGACAGGGAGAACAACTTTATACGACCTTAAACAAAAAAAAATCATTACCTCCACTTTTATTCTTTCCTCCTCCTACATCACAATCTGCATCATACTGGTGACGTAAAATCGCTCTCTTTCTTTTGAATAGCGTAACACCTGCAATAACAGCTTTTTTTTTCGACCGATGCAGTGAATGTCATGCAATTAATGTGGTCAGCAAAAGAAAGATGTGCATCGAATAGAACTCCCAAATCCTTTACTTTACAATCCCTCGAGATCCGTTCTGATAGTAGAGAATAGTCATAGTGTAAAGGATTATGACGTTTCGTGTAGGAAACTACTATACATTTGTTGGTGTTTAGAGAAATACTATTGCGTTCACACCAGGTTCCAATGATATTCAAGTTATTTTTCAGAATACTGCAATTACCATTCGTCTCAATTGCACGATAAATTTTTAAATCATCTGCGCATACCAGAAAGTTACAGTTTAAGCTGCTTAGAAGATTATTAATATATATATTAAAAATAGCGGTCCTAAGTTAGACCTTTGAGGCACTCCTAACGATAACTGAAGGGGTCTGGTCGAGTATCCATTGTAGAAAACATAGCCTTCTCTTTGAGATAAGTAAGAGCAAATTAGACGCAGGATCAAAAAAGCCTTACTGAAATCAGTATAAAGCACATCCACCTGACCTTGGCGATTTAGGTGCGATGCAAGATACTGTGTCACGAAGGCTAAATTGGTTATGGTTGATCCGTAGATATCGTTGAATTAACATTGCGTAGTATTCTAGTGTATAATATGTGCTCAAATATTTTCGCAAAATTGCAAATAATGTTAATAGGTCTGTAGTTGCCAATATCTTCATGCTTGCCTTTTTTTTTTAATGGGTACAACTTTACTCACTTTCCAGGAGATTGGAAGTGTGGAAGTGCTGACGCTCAAGTTGTTTTATGGATTATCCTCGTGGGCAAGTTTTGCCCATCTTTTCCCGACCCGAGCATTAGATTTTGCTTGTATCAAGCTGATGCTTGACTTCATTTCTCTTGGTGAATCTATACACTTTCAAATATCGGCTCGACATCCAGGTCTTCTTCTATTGTGTCATTTCTTGTCTTGTTTCGTTTTGTGATACCTTACTTTTCTCATGTCAGATATTTCATTTTTATGGCTTTCAATCCACTCTTCAGTTTATTTGTTAGCAAAGCACGTTTCATTTCTTGGCTTACCTCTCTTTTTGGGTTTTGTAAAACTAGATACCCCTCACCTGTTTCCAAAAACCAATCTCTTAAAACTTGCAAAGGTGGTTCCTGCGACTCATCGTAGGATTCTGATTTCAGTTGATCTTAGAAATCATTTACCCGTTGTTGTTTCAGCTGGTGTTTTTCTTTCATACGTTATTATTGGGCTGACATATGTTTTGTAGACCCTTCTTCACGTTCGCTATTGCCATGTACTTGTTCCTCCAATTGACATCTCTTAGAAAACCAACCGGATATTTTCGATGATTGGGTTATCCACTCTATTACTTCGTCACAAAATTTCACCATTACTATTGGTCTTCTTTTACAAAAATCAGCTAAATTTAGGTTTCAGTCACTAAGGTTTCAAACTGTTGGCCAGTAATGACCAAATTTTATGTTACCGCTTATGTCAAAAATTGGCACAATTAAACTTGTTTATTAATGACAGTATGGTTCGATGTGTTAGCTCAGATTTATGTAACTATGCAACGTTCGAAAGATAATATGACAACTGAATTGTGTTCATTCAACACTGTTTATGTCATAAATGTTCCTGCTTTTTTAGCCCTTAACTGTTTCTAAATTATGCATCTGTTTTTATCGCATCTTTTACATCTATGCTGTCCAATATTGCCAGCCAATATTAGCGAAGTAACAGTGTAACCCCACCACCCTCCACCTACCCCTCGGTAGATCAAGCGGGCTCCTTCGGTAAACACAAGGGGATGAAGCAAATCCGGGGTTTGTCGCGTTTTATATATATATTTTTTTACTTTCCTTTTGGCCTCGTTCCGGATATAAAACACTAATTTAATCTGTTTCCCCCTTGCGCGGCTCACCGTCCGCCGTCACCCCTCCTGATTATAATACGCGGCGTAGGTCAAAGAGATACCGACTTGTTGCCCGCGGTTTGCGTCAACTTCGGGGACTCCCCGATGCGCTGGCAAATCTCCGGGTCTTCGGGGCCCCGGAAGCTTTAAAAAGACGTTCGGCGAAATCCAGCAGTCGCGTAGTCCGTCCCGCCGACACGACCCCCACCCACACGACCACCCTCTAGAATCGGTCGGAATGTTTTTGATAATTGCGCTCTTGCGGAATAGAATACTTGGGATTGTTTCGCTTTTGGAGATATGCGTCTCTTGGTATCGGGTTTATTCTTTTGGTTTGAGCGTTAAGACAGTGACGTCCCCTGGGTAATTTTAATATTGGTGTTTTTTTCCATCGATGCAACTATTTACATCTGTAAACTAAAAGTAAACGTCATTAAAACCATGAGGAATGCGCAAAAAAGATGGGACCTTGAGAAACTGGAAGACGACAAAGTAAGAAAGTTATACGAACAAGAAGTAAAAGAAAAACTGCAGAGAGCGGAAAGAACTAATATAGAGAAAGAATGGGAGCTAATTAAAGAAAGTATAACGGGAGCAGCAAAAACTATGTTAGGATACAAAGAAAATAAAAAGAAGCAGTGGTTTGATGACGAATGCAAGAAAGCAATAGAAAATAAAAGAAAAACTAGAATGAAATGAATAAGTACAGATAAAGAGGAAGACAGAGAAAAGTACAGAGATGAGAGAATTAAAGCTAGCAAGGTATGCAGAAAAAAGAAACGAGAATGGGTAGAGAAAACTATGTCAGAAATTGAAACAGAATACAAAAGGAACCACACGTCCACTATACAAATATATGAAAGATAATAGAAAATATACGAAGACGCGTACAAACATCGAGCAGGGAGATCGGATAAAGCACTTCAGTGAACTATATGAAGGAGAAGGTCCAAAAGTGAAGCAAAAAGTTGAAGAAACAGTAGAAGCCACAGGAACATTCGAAACGGCACCAACATATGAAGAAGTAATAGAATCAATAAGTAAGATGAAAAACAAAAAAGCAGCAGGAATTTTTTTTTGCGACAGCTGTGGACAGCGGAATCGCGTGAAGGGATAGTTTCCCATATATACTCAGTACACCTTGAATATTTCAACTGCCTCTGGTTCGGTCTCTACGCTCCTCCAAAATTCCTCGATTGTGTGGCATAATTAGCCCCCACGATGTAAATTTTTTTATTATTTTTTTACTAACTCACAATCTTGCTTGTGAAGAATATGTGTTTTCACATCAAAATGTTCATAAATTCACAACTCGCGTGGAACAAGAATGTTTCACCCTTTTCACCAGCTTGCTTTCCTAAAACCAATTTCTACTAATACCTCAACATTAGCTCAACAAACAGATTTATAATCGATCGTGCATTTTCAATAAAAGATCTCGGATGTTCATTAATTTTTAACTTGTGTGGAAAAGGATTGTTGGCTCATCAATTCTATCTTAATCTCCTACCGTAATTTACTTAATATTTTTCTTAAATGGTATAGAGATGGACGAAGAATATTTGGATATGGAGCAATAATTAAAAAATGATTTAGTTTCCATTAATACATTAATTAATATTTTGATGCAAATTGAGTTGTCATCTACGAAATGAAACTTCAATTGAACAATTTTATTTGATCTTTTACCAAATACTAGAAACTTGAATTTGTCTGCGAAAGAACAGGTCACATTAGTATTTGTGTGTGGGAGTTAAAACATAACGAAATTTCATAACAAAGCAAACTACCTTCCGTTTTGATTTGCATTTTTTCAAAAACAAATGACAGGTACACTGTTGTTATATAATAAATTATCGACCTACTACCATTCTTGTTTTATCGTAATATAAATGTGCATATACCTACCTGGGTCTCTTTGCATAACTCACTATAGAGAGCTTTGTATATACTACGTTCTGTTATACCAAGGTGAGCGGTTTAAAGTAGTTGGTTCCTACAACAACTACTGTGACTGTAGCCGGCCTTCCCAATACATCTATCGTACACATACATTCTCATAGTCGGCCGTTGCATAATCATCAAGCCGTGAACATGGACGGATGAGGTTCTCATCATAGAACGAGGCAGGGTCTTTATGATCTCCGTGTAGACACACGGAGAGTGGCTTGGAGATGTCATTAAAAATGCATTTGACTAATGAAACAAATGATTGATTCTGTATCATGTAGACCAGACCTAGTTCCTTGACCTGGCCCCACAATGATGTCGGTAACAAGTTTTGCTTGTGGATTGTACTGACGTGCCATCATCAATAAAACTGTGCCTAGTATTCGACGCGATATTTTCCCTGTTTTAACCGTTAAGCTTATATCGCAACAGAAGATATTACATTTACCACATAAATTTTAATAAGCACGGGAAATGTTGATTATTAAAAGTCTAAATAATTACCCGTCTTGTATGTATGTACAGTTGATAAATAATAAAGAGTACGTATCTTTAACAGAGCACCAGCATCCTTTGTCATTTAACCCAAAAGAAATCTAGTCACCTCCATAATTGCGAATCGGTATTGCTGTATTTCAGTTCGATGAATAAAAAATACTTTTAATATGTCGTTTCTCTTCGTTGGTAGACGACATTTTACTTTTTACTAATAATCGTGCTTGAAGTGTTTTAAATTTCAGGACTACCTTATTTAACCTTCAAATGTATATCCATCGTCGACTAAAGCATATCAAAAACTTTTATCAACATGTTATACATGGTTGAAATCAGAGAAAAAAAACTTTCTGACAGTATTAAAATCGAATATGGGGACGATAAGAAATAAGAACCGAAACATCATATAAAAATTTCGCGTATACCGTTAGATAGCCAATCAAAAGTGACCTCGAAGATGTGTTTTTAATTTTCCTCTGCGAGGACCAATAGACATGCTAAAGGTAAAAGAAGAAATGAGGTTTTTTTTGTTGTCACGGGTCCATTTTCCCTTCGGATTAATCGTTTTGCAAATTTGTCAAATTTAAATCTACCCTCTATCTCCAATAATAAGCGAGATCCATCCCCATGGAGACGGTCGAAAATCAACCTCATCTTGCCAGTTGCGGATAAGCTCAGTAGAGAGTAAAAGAAACGGCTAGATATTTCAGTTTGTTAGAACACAATACGCATTACTTCATTTTTTTTAATGCATAGATATATAGAAAAATACATTTCTCGTCCGACACCTTAGGCTCCCTATGCATTCGGTATAATATTGTGTATTTATACCATCTGTTAACTTTTCAAATTTTCTTTGTTCATCGTTTTCCTATGCGTCTATCATGTTTGACTTTGAGTAAAGTAATGTTCATCCGTCCAAGTTGTCTGGCAAAAGTAAAATACCTTGGGGTCATTCTGAAACCAAGGCTTACTTGGAACATGCGGCTTCAGAGTCACAACCAAGGCAGTGACAATACTTATGTTGGCCAGGAGAGCCCATGGAAAAGCATGGGGACCATAACCAAGAATGATGAACTGGACGTGGTTAGACCCATGGTTACTTATGCATCTTTGGTATGGTGGACAAAGGTGCAGCAACAAACTGCTATAACCGAGCTCAGCAAGATACAGAGGCTTGCATGTTTAGGTATAACAGGAGCAATGCGGACAACTCCGACAGCAGCAATGGAATCACTTCTAAACCTCCCACCGCTTCATGTGGTGATAATGGGGAGGCAACATTCGGGAATCGTAGGCAATGAGGAAACCGATGAGCTAGCAAAGAAAGAATCATCGTCTTCATACGTGGGCCCAGAACGTGCCCTGGGAGTGTCCAAAAACACAATACGAGAGCAGATACGAAAATGGGTTCAAGAACTACACAAAGAATACTGGAAAAATACAACCCGGCAAAGTCGTGACAAACCCTTTATTATGGAGCAGTTTTTGTTGACAGCCTTCTTTACTAATGGTAAAGAAGGCGCACAACTACAAAATTTTAGTAGGAATCAACTTCGTACAGTAATAGGTCTCTTGACAGGACACTGTGCACTGAAGGGACACCTACAGAAAATTTGGGTTGACATTGAGAACCCAAGCTGTAAACTGTGTGAAAGGGCTATAGAGACTGCATACCAGAGTCTGTGCGAATGCAAGACCTTAGACCCTAGAAGACAGGCAATCTTTGGGAAACCAAACATTAACCCAGACGACTATATAGACCAAACAGCCAAGGACCTGCACAGATTGTTACAGGGCACAAGGATTTGGGAGTGGGTGGAATAGGAAATGGGTGCAAAAAAATGGAAATAAATACAAAAATCCAAGAAGCTGAAGTGTTTCCGGAGACTCATGTCAGACGGCCCCCATTAAAAAAAATGTCCATCCACATTTTGCTTCTGAACTAATTTGGTTTTATAATTTTGCATATCTCATACTTTTATTTAAACTATTTGTGGAAATCCAATTTCGTTTACTCTTGCTTTTTTTTAATTTTTCGTCTATTTTTGAGCTCCATGGTATTTCGAAATGTTATATGTCTGTGTCATGCTATGTATCAATTTATATTTGTTATTAAATATGTGCTATAATTAACGTTATTAATAAAACATGGACATATACTATGCAAGCTGGCGTTTTTTAGATTTTATAGATCGGGCAACGTCTAGAACAATTTAATTACAACAGCACAACAAGAAGTTAAAATAAGATAATATTAATATTGCATAAACCAATCGATTTTATGGCAAACAGTGCGGTTGACAGCTAGGAAGCAAGCATAAACATTTGACGCACGTTATATACAAAGGACTAAAAATATATTTAATTTAATGGGACAACGTATAGCACGTGTCAACGGCGGGGCATTAGCGACATTGGCTCACGATCGTGCATAAACAAACTATTGGAATGACGCGCTGGAGCCCTGTACCGTACATACACCGCCAGGCCCCAGGCACACTAGCAACATCACTGGCTTGGTTGGTGTGCGTGTGCTCTGGCTGGCTTATAAACAGTCATTTTTAAACGATTGCTTCTCCACTATACACACTCAAATACGCACGCGGCGTACTTCGTCAGTGTATGCGTTTATTATTAGTTTTAGTACCTAAATACAATTAACAACCCGAAGAATGTTTCCAATCCTTGTTCGCTAATTGTTAGAGCGTTCTTTCTTTTATTTCTGGGATTAGTCTTTTCTAAACATTTATCTTATGGAGAAATATAAAAGGAGACACTAACATCGCGCTAATTTTGGTTTCGCTTTGCGTTGTGGTCCTATTTGACATAGATTCGTGTTAAACGACACACACGAAAACCAGGCAGAGGAATAATAGACCAAATAAAATTTCAAGACGGTACATAGCCATTTATATCCATCCACAGGGAAGCTCTGCTGGATACATATTTCTAAACCGTTCCAGTCGCCAATTTATCAGAAAGACTTAAAACTTGAAAGAAAGGGGGAAGGGTTTTAGTAATCCAGCTGCCATCTTATAACAACTAGTTTTGTTTTACCTTTCGATCATATAAGCAAGGACAAGATATTTTCCAATCAATGAAATCAAAATCTTTTTCGAATGTCAACATTAAAGAGTTTATGGAGAACTTAGTGTCTACTAAATATGTCGATATGAGCGTCAATGGAAGAAGCAAAAAGGAATATTTTTTTCTAAAAGTTCAAAGAGTGCTCCTAGATTATGAGGTCGTATTCCAGAATGCTTTCATACAAATAATAGGATTCGAACAGAGATGTAGTTTATCTCCTATTTTGTTTAAAATATATATTTAGGAAGCATTGAACAACTGGAGAACAAATGATAAGTGTCGATAACGATTAGGTTATTGTAGCTGATGAGGAAGATGATAATAACTACATGTTTATCAAATTAGAAGAGGAATGCAAGAAATACGATCTAAGTATGAATTTGACAAAAACTGGATATTTAAGAGACATGAAGAAGATCCGGAATGAGAGAATTAAAACTTGCAAGGAATATATAGGTACGATATTTAGGAAGCATTCTATCAGAAAAACGCGCAACAAAAAACGGATGTACAAAACACAATACAGCTTTGTGTAGTAAGCATTAGCTTTGTTTCAACCTCAATGTTTGTACGGTGCGTTTCGTGTTGCTATTGTGCGCATGCGTTTAATATGCACGATAAGCAAACTTTCGGAAGTTGAAACAACTATCACGGGCACTTCTTGTTACTCCGCCTTGTATTATTCCTACAACAAATTGTAATGGTATTTGGTTCTATTATTTCATTAGGATAAAATGCCAATTTTAGTATTCATGTATTTACAATTGTAGTAAAATTTACAACATTTTTCTCTGAATGTACAAGCGCTTCTTTTTATTTGTTCAAACACAGATAATCCCGACACGGTAGTAGCAATTATTTTAAATTTTCTCGACGAACACATATCCTTACACACATCCTGCCGTTTTGTAACCCTGACTCTACACTACAAAACAATGTAGTACAAGAGGTATTTGACTTTTCTTTGCTTCTACGTACAGAAAAGACAAAAGGAAAAACAGCAAACAGCAGGCCTCTTTCCATCGACTTTGATTTATTATATTGTCTCATCTATTGACATTAAAAAATCGTATATGAAGTTTCAATTATGATTAATATCTGCCGTATAGATCGCGATTGATTCCATTTAATATAGCGGTGGATTTGTTTTATAATGCAATCTACTCCGTTATGGATTTATGTGTTCCATGGCGTTATCAAAACGCTGAACGCTGCTTGCTTCCTTGGTTAACTGCGTCAATTAAGAAACTTATAAAATTGCTCTACCACCGAATGTGGAGATCCATCAATAACTGCTATAAAACAGATTTTCAACGAATATCTTCAGCATATCGTGATTACATAGACTACATTCAAAGCAGAATATACGTTCACCCTCGATTGTTTTATATGATCTAAGCGCAATACTGCGAGAATACCTGGCAGAGTTTATCTTGGGGACATGGAGTGTGGTGATCCACAATCCACTGTGAATGCTTATATCACTACCTTTTCTGATGTTTTCCGTCCAAAAAATAGCAAGTGTAATATTCCTGATGTGCTTTCGAATTTGCCATCGTTTTCTGTGACAAGAGTTAGTAATGATATGGTACTGAAGCCCTTGAAGAAACTGAAGAACAGATCTGCACCTGGTCATGACACTATCCCAAGCTTTCTTATACGCGATTGTGCATAACTATTGCTAGACCATTATGCAGACTGTTCAAGTTGTTCATTGGCAGTTTTACCTATCCTGACGCATAGAAAATTACCTAATAAAGTCCATAATATATGAGAGCATCTACGTGAGAGTTCCACTTCGACTGACTTAGCAAATTTATCTCAGAATCTGTGCCAAGCATTAGGTATCAGAATGCAGGTAGATTTTTCTCACGTCTTCCACTCTATTGATCTGCTCTCCAATATGAGTTCGTTTAGGTTGAATAGGTCTCTATTACAACGCATGGATTCTTGCCTAAAAATAGAGGTAACTACGTGTATTACAATGGCTATATGCCTCAACTTCTGGTGTCCCGCATGCTTCTAACCTTGGACGGCTGTTATTTAATATATTCATCAATCATTTACTTACATCAATTAAGTGCAACATTCTAGCATTTGCGGATGTTAATGAAATTTATCACAGAATTAATGATACTGGCGACATTGCTTTCATTCAGTCCAACTTGAACATGCTGAAGCTTAATATTTATAAATCTTGCTACATAATAAATTAATAATAAATTAATTTATTAAGAACCTAAAAATGCAATTTTCATGAGCCCACTGTATTGTTAATATTTGCAACAGTACAAAGGTCCAATTAATCCATCCTTTGTCGTAGCGAATTTTTACTTGTCAACCGTCTACGGAGTACCAACCCCCATATTTTACATGCCAATTACACAAGGCGGAATACAATTTTCAAATCTATTTAATATTTAATTACAGTTTCGGCTTAATCCTGCAAAACAAGCATTGGGGTCGGCTAGTTTTGAAGTGTCCCCTTCTCTCTTGCGTCGAAGAGGGGGTTGACAAGATATCGTTATCCTATTGTCGTGGCCCCAGAGGGATCTTAACGCGTGTCAACTAATCGACCGGAAAATTACAAATATTTGGGACTTCTCTTCCTAGATCTTCTGGCGCTAGCAGAAATTCTTTTCAATCAATTGTTAACTGAAATAAAAGTTAGTGATACGACGGTACAGTTGAAATCGGATTAGAAAAAGAAAAGAAATACATCGCCTAGTACGAACGTCTGTCTATAACGAACGGTATTATATAGGGGAAAAGTAGTAAAAATATTAAAATAAAAGTTTGGGATTCGACGGGGATACATTTTTCGTCCACCAATCTTTATTTTCTGTTCAGTTTTCCAAAACTTATTTCATTCATCAACGTCTATTTAGTAAGAACATATAATTTTGCGAGGTACTTCCCTTAATTAATTGAATAAATCTTGACTAATAAAAATACGGGTGCTCCTCTTCTCTTCTGTTCCTTCTTTTTTTAATTTTTAAGCGGAGCAGTTAACGTAACGGATATGCTAATTACGAAAGGGAATTACTACACTACAAGTGTTGTCGTGGTAGGATTGCGCGGTTTAAGTAATTACCAAAGATAAATAGGGAGTCATAGATCTTCGAGATTATCAATTTATAAGTTCACATCTGCGACAACGCCAGGCGTTTGGGCATTTTTAACTTTTTGTCATTAAAAGCTCGTCTCCCGTTTTGGGCCCGTAATTTATTTGTGGAATTAATTTAAAAATTAACCGCCCTCCGGGTCCTCTAATACGGATTAAGAAATTAAATCGCGGCCGAAATATATCTCATCTCATTTTCCTTTCTTTTTAAAGTTGAGCCATCATTTTCGGTGGGAGTAGAATTTATTTGCTGTCTCATTTGTATCGAAGCATACGTTTTACGTTTTACAAATAATTTTATTTATATAGAGCGAGTGTAAAAAGTATGTAAACACACTGTATCGCCTTTTTTATACAGTGAGCCCATAAGAGTTGGAATAAATTCATTTAAAATTCAGGTGTTTTTTTTTCTCGAAGAATCGCTCGGACCCGTGGATTTTTGATTTTAGTTGCCGTTTTTCTGATAATTATTTCATGTATACAGGGTGGCCCAAAAACATGTTATGACAGCTCACTTATTTTTTGTTTATTAAGTGGAAACACCTTTTTTATTTCATTTTTAAATTGTACGTCAAATTCTGAACTGTTTCCGAAAAAAATTCCCTCAACATATTATTATTTATTTAGAAAAAGTAGTAAAATGCAATAAAAAATAAACATTTATTTATCAAATGTTGGAAATGACCTCTACCAACTCATCGTATTTGAGACGATGCTGAAATTCCTGCAACACGTTATTAACTACGTTAGGTTCTATCAATCTCATTTAGTCTCTTATCCTATTCTTTAAGTCTTCGATGTTGTTTGGTCGGTTAACGTAGACGTTACACTTAAGATAACCCCATAGAAAATCATCTATAGAGGTCAAATCTGAAGATCTGTTCGGCCACTCAATTGGACCCCGTCGACCAATCCATCGTTCACGGAAAACCGTATTGAAGTACTCACGCACAGAATGAGTGTAATGGCCCGGAGCTCCGTGTTGGTGTTACCATGAGAAATTGTTTGGTGTGTCAGGATTATCTGAATCGGGGTATAATGTGGCAAGACATGGTACTACACCTAAAAATTTTAAATATCTGTCGCCGTTTAAGTTCCCATTAAAGAAAAAGGGCTCCAAAATCTTGTTTTCAACAATGCCGGTCCAAACATTAACTTTTTCAGGATATTGCATTATCCAGCGGGGATTTTCCCAATACCAACAGTTTTGCTTATTTTGCGCCTCTATTGAGACAAAACGTTGCCTCATCCGAAAATACAATTCGTTTTGAAAACTGTGGATCGTTATTGCATGAATATCTCGCAAAATTCAAATCGTCCGTTGTGGTCATCTTCATTTAGTTCATGAACCAACTGGACTTAGTAAGAATGCCATTTATTTTCCTTTAAATACTTTAGGACGGATGTCTGGAACATCTGATTTTCCAAAGCAATACTGCGGCTAGGCTTATGGTGGTCTTGTTGAACAGCCAGTAATACATTTAGCTGTTTATCTTCTGATAACGTAAACCAGCCTTTCGTATAATTATCCCTGACGTGACCTAAATCACGATATTTTTTTTTCAATCTTGCTGACAGTAGATTGACATATTGGCTCTGTGTGAGGATAATATTTCGCAAACCTCCTTTTGGGTGCGCATCCTGCCCCCTAACCAATCATCATCAGTATCTCTATTCGCACTCTTTCATTGAGACGTACCATTTTAAAGAAAAACTTATCGTAATAAGTTTTGCTAAGACACTTAGATATGAGTCAACTGTCACTGTCAAGAGTATGACTCAATTCAAGGTTTTATTTACATAATTTAAGTATTTAAGTTTAGTTGAATTTTTTAGGTTTCTACAGCCTGGGAAATTGATCTTTTCTCTATACATTAGAGTATTTGATCGGCCATTTGAATATGATGACCGAAGATAGCGTTGAAACTTAAGATTTTCGTGCTGCTGTGAAAGAATACGTCGTTTCAAAGCATATTGAAAAGACACGGATGTATAATGTAAGATAAAATGATTAAGCATGAGACAATTTGCAGTGATGATTCTAATTGTAAGAAAACTGTTTATGACAATGAGTGTATATACACAAATACTGGTAATTACTACTAACAATAGGATGGTATAGAAAAAGAATTGCTTGAATAAATCATTTCTGTGTATGTGCGGCGTTAGCAAGTGAAATAATCGTGATTCGTAATTCTATATAAAGAAAATAACTTTTTATAAATTGAACCGATAAGCATCGCGATTCTAGTAAACGCGGATGATATCATGGGAGAGGCGTCATTCCTTGTGAATAGCCTCGGCTTCCTGGATAGAAAACAAAATGCGGACAGTGACAGCGACAGCGACTCGTCTCGGATTATCAGTGCGGCTCCTGCTGGGCGTCTGTCATGTATGCTGGGGAATCTAAGAAATAGCCTCCGCGTCCCTTCACTTCACACTGACCCGCACCCACCTCGCTTGCGCCTCGTCCGGCTACACATCGTGTGTGTGACTGGTGTGACGCAATACGTAAAGTCTCTTTGCGCTTAAAACGAAAACAAAACGAGAAAAATGGGACACATTAAAGAAGCAAATAGAAACTGCCACACTAAATCGCTTCGGTAAATAGTAGCTATAATGGAGTTTTGTTTCCAATCGAAGATTTTCTTACTATACTTGGACGGTATCGGTAAATCCTGGCCCCTATAATACTGCAACCCATAATACTTTACATTAGTACAATTTTAATTCCAACATTTTACAAAAAAAAACGAAGTGAGAATTCAAAAATTAACATCCAAGTCATTTCTTTTTATACAATTAAAGGTAGATGAAGTACCACAAAGAAATATTCTTAAAAAAAGAAGGTTAAAAAGCAAATTACTACAGAAGTACCTAAGTTAAAAGTGCATACAGAACAAAAAAAATCGTTCGTTTTTTTGAAAATTTTTATGGAAGATTATCTCTAAAACCCTTGAAATTTTTAATGACTAGAGCAAGTGTAAAGAAAGCACCTCCTTGCATTGGCGGGGATCGTAAGTATTTGTAATGGGTGGGCAGCAGTAAAGCACTGAACATTTATTATTATCATTATTAAAAACAAATTAAACATAAATGATATCTCAAAATGTTTATTTTCTCTAATTATGTATGGGTGAGCAGTGCCTATCCTGCCACCCCCGACGAGCTGCCACTGGCACCTTCTAATGAAAGGTTGAATACCATGTTTAGTAAATTTTTAAATATTATGTGGTTTTATGATATGTACCACCTACTGTCCTATTATTACGTCTCGTAAGAATAATAGCTGTAGTAATGTAAAGGAAAGATGTTTTAAAGGATTTGTTTCATCTGATGAAACACTCTAATTGTCCAGAATTGTCGGAACTTTATAAGATCAAAATATTTAGTTACAAAAAGTCTATCGAAATGGCAAAGCGAAATTGCTTTACCAATAAATACAATTTGACATCTCGAAATAGTTCAAGGGTTTGGAAATTTGTGAATGATCGTTTATCCAGAAGCAAGCATGGGAATACTGATATTGTAACTGAGATCGATTCTGAAAAAATTTCTGATAGAAAAAAAGGATGCCAAGCTTTCAGTAAGCATTCTTCAAGTGCTGCCAGTGACAGTATTGATGCTATGTTCGGTCCACATTTATCTAGACTGCCACCGTCGATGGATATTGCATTGCCTACATTGATGGGATTAATATCAAAACTATAAAATATATTAAACATGAAATTATACAGCCAATCGTAGAAATTCTAAATGTATGTATGAGGAGGTTTACCCTTCTTGCCTTAAAATTGCAAATGTAATTCCGGTCTTCAAGAAGGGTGACCCTACCTCTATATTGAATTATGGGCCTATATCCATATTAAGTACTTTTTCTAAAGTCTTTGAATCTGTTATTTGTTCAAGAATTACTAATTACTTGAGCAAATATAAAATTTTATCTCCTGCACAGTATGGTTATCAAAAAAAAAAATAAATCGACTGATATGGCCAGTATTGATTTTATACAATACGTATATGACAACCTTGATAAAGGGCGATATGTTGCGGGTGTCTTTTTTGATCTGTCCAGAGCATTTGATAGTATTAACCCTCATTTTCTACAGGAAAAACTGTATCGGCTTGGAATACGTAAACCTCTGTAAAACTGGATAACATCTTTTGTATCAGAAATGAAAGTGCTATTGCGGCAGACCCTTGCTTTTTTTGCTTTTTATAAATGAGTTGCCGCAGTTTATTCCGAATGCTCATGTAGTATTATTTGCTGATGATACTGCGGTTGCAGTGTCATCAGATTCCAGTGATAATCTAGAGCGCGAAATTTATCGCGTTGTTTGTGAATTTGAAAGCTGGTGCAATGCAAATATGCTGATTTTAATGAAAAATGAAAATGTCATATATTCATTTTAATCAAAGAAGACATACCGACTTCTCGTTACCGTTGTCAGAGTCGGTGAAGTTTCTTGGTGTCATAGTTGACAATAAACTAAATTTTGTCGAACATATATTCCATGTGTGTAAAAAACTTAAGCAAGCTATTTTGCTATTCTCCAGCTAAAATCAGTTTTAGATAGTGACTCGCAGGTTTGTGTATATTACTCGTTGGTATACTCTTCTATCTCCTACAACATCTTGGTATGGGGACGTGGCATAAGTTACAAGCGTGCATTTATTACACAGAAAAGGATCCTGCGCTTGATGTTCGGTTTGGGACTATTATTTCCTGTTCACAACCTGTTAACATTGCCGAGTATATACATCTACAAGGCAGTGATACATGTAAAAAAATAGTCACTTATATCTTAGTGACGAGAGGAACTATCAGACTAGAGAACGTGATCTTTCTATACCACCCAAACAGACACATACATCTCTTTTCGAGAAGTCACCAATGTAGAGCTTTGCCAAATTCTATAACGGTTTGCCTTTGCATTTAAGAAAGATGAATAATCTAAGGGATTTTAAGCGAGTTTGCAAGAATTTTTTAATTAATAAGTGCTGCTATTCTTACGGGGAATTTTTATCATTGTGATGTATTTCTTGTTTTTAAATTTTTTTAACTATGTTTATTTTGACACTTGCTAATATCGAAATGAATTTAAGTTAAAAAATACCCCTTACCACCTTGTTGAGTAAAGAACTCTGAATACGCATTTCGGCAACTAAGTTGCCATCCTCAACAGAAAACCACAAAGGAAAAATTTTATGTCAGGCGTAGCACTCCGAGAACAATCCTGCTCTTAGAACGCCACTTTCAACATTCTAAGAGCAGGATTGTTCTCTAGTAGTGCTTAATAAAAATAAAAGTTACTAAACTATTCTTTCTTTTTATGATATAAAACACAGAGTGATCAATTTAAAATAATTGAGAAATTAATGTATTTGAGTTTTGACTCGCCCTGTATTCAGTTTTGACGATTTTGAAGAAATGTCACTTTGCTCTAAAAGTGGACCAATATCAAAAATCCATGTTTGTAAAAGAAAAATTTCAGACTGTGTTGTTTGCAGTATATAAGAACTTGAACCTGCAGTGATTTTCATATATAAAGTTGACCGTATCCTCTGAAACACGCTGTATAATTCAATGGAATTGTATATTGGGGGTGTGAGGCATGAGGTTAATCTAAATCGAAATAACATACAGGCCGTTCCATTTAAGAAAACATATGAAACATGATATGAAACACCTTGTTTATATGAAAATAATTTTAAAATGTTAAGTTGAAGACTGTCTACAATTTTCGCAAATAACTTTTTTTGATATCTTATGTGATAACGGATATATCGAGCTTTCCCACACTAATGCATGACCCTGTATATTTGATAATACAAATGTTAATGGATATATTGTATTTATTTTAATTTACTATTTTTAGATATGCAACTGACGAGTGCAGATAAAGAAATCTATATTTCTTCAACAGTAGTCGATCAGTAGAAATCACACTTAACAAACCTCCAAATGCTCCATACCGCCTACATATACACAAACGGTATACGAATTTCGGCAATCCTCAACACTAATGTTTTGTAAAGTTTGTTAAGTATGAGTGATTGTCGCAGTTCCTAGACGAATTGATAATAATTGTAAAGCTAACTCATTAATATTGCAAAATTACTAATCCCTTCATAAATTTAATTTTGCAAATGTATTTAACCGCACATAAATTATTCATTTAAATTGGAGATTATTTATTTCAACTTTGTAGAAGTTGAGTGTCCTATTAAAAAATTTTAGGGTAGAAGATATGCAAAAAATTTTGAAATAAGTACCACTGAAGCTAAGACTTAAAAGTTCTGTACGTTAAAATTCATATTTTATTTTTCCTAGTGTACAGACGCCAATTTTATACTTTCTATAAATGTGGTTATTACCCCGCAATTTTACATTTATATCAGACTCACACTGCACATATAAACAAATAGATAGGCAAGTGATCTATGTGTGCAAATTAAAAACCACACCTAATACATATTTATGCGCAAGAGACTGTATATCGTCATCTTACTGAAATCACGCATACGAAATACATATCCAAGACCGGTAATTACACGGAATATGAGGAATGGAAGATTTTAGCGCACCTACAACAGTGTCCATCTAATGCACAATCACATTTTAAAACGACGGGTTTCGTGCAACCGACAGCCAATTGGTTTCCGGATTCGTAATATATTCGCAGTGGGCCTGTTTGGTGGCGGTGGTGCTCTAAATTTTTAATTAATTAGGAATTGTGAAAGGCCCGCCATAAACCTCGGTTCTACTAACCCTCTCCCCAAAATGACATATAAGTATATAAATTGTGAGAAGCGCCGGAACCTCAACATCAGTTGCCAGAAGTGCCTGTCAGAGATAGTAATAGAAAACAAATATGAAGTCCTATTTGGTAATTATTTTAAAGATGTCTTGCTGAAGTGATTACTAAGTGTGTGTTTGTTTTGTTTTCCTCATTGCGTGGATGTTTCGATATTTTGTGAAGAGGTTAAATATGATTTAATTTTTGAAAATAATTATTGCATTTTTCTTGGTACAGATCGCTTCCTTTGCGCTGCTCGTTTTGAGTAGCATAAGCTGCGAAGAGAACGTCAGGGATAAGCGAGGATATCTTAGCGGAGGTGGCAGTTATGGAGGCGGTGGGTACGGAGGTGGTGGATACGGGGGCGGTGGATATGGAGGTGGAGGATTCGGAGGAGGTCATGGAGGTTTCGGCGGAATTGGAAGTGGCAGCTTCGGAGGAGGTCACGAAAGCCTGAGCGGTGGTCTTAGCGGCGGCTATGGTGGATTAGGTGGCGGTCACATAATTAGCAGTGGTGGATATGGAGGTAGCGGACTGGGAGGCGGTCTCGGAGGCGGAAAACTAGGAGGATTCGGTGGCGGTGGATACGGAGGTGGCTTGGGAGGAGGATCAAGCGGTGGTTACATCAGTAGCGGCGGGCACGGAGGAGGTTTCGGAGGTGGATACGGAGGCGGTTTGGGAGGTGGATATGGTGGCGGTTTGGGTGGAGGATCAAGCGGTGGTTACATCAGCAGCGGCGGACACGGAGGAGGTTTCGGAGGTGGATACGGAGGCGGTTTGGGAGGTGGATATGGTGGCGGTTTGGGAGGAGGATCAAGCGGTGGTTACATCAGCAGCGGCGGACACGGAGGGGGTTTCGGAGGTGGATACGGAGGCAGTTTTGGAGGTGGATATGGTGGATACAAAGGAAAATGAAGATGAAAATAAAGCAATATTTAAGAACTATAAGTACATTTCGATTTGTATATTTTTGTAAATTTGGAATTAAACGAGATTTTTAATAAACGCTTTTGATTTTCACTCAACTATGATTTGATTTATTTTATTTTAAACTGCTCTATACGCAATATATGTATGCTTTTTATGTGTCGTGCAGACAATAAATATGTTTAGAGGGTCATATGTCAATCGGAAAATGGGAAAACACAGTAGTTTCTAGACATTCGAATTACTAGAAACTCGCCAAATCGGCCAACATCAACAGCACCAAGGGACAATCGACACCTGTCGGAACTAATACATACAAATCGTACCCTTAATACAAGCTAGCTTCGAAAGTAAGTTTTCTGCTCCCAATGGAAGGCTATTATCAACGCGAACAATAATAAATCGTTTGCATAACTGTCGCTTATAAACACGGAAACGGTTGGTTTGTATTCTACTTACTGCAAAACATAAAAGAGCCTATAGAATGCAGACCAATGAGCATAACAATTGGAGTCATAATGAACGGGTATTATCTTAGACCATACATACTTATGGACACGCCCTCGCATCAATGCGGTGAAGGCAGCGGGTGACGCCACTATATAGCAAAAATGTGTACGCGTCCCATTTAAAATGGGTTAATGAACGGGATTAAAAGTTATTAAATTAACAAATACACGACTAAATAGATAGCTATTGAGAAAAACGGTTGCTCAAACAAATCTATTGAATTGAGGGCATTAGTGCTGATTTCAAAAAATGGCAACGCTGTGAAAATTTTTGCAAACAAAACGTTCTTCGACTTCCTTTAAAAGTGCTTTACTCCTAAATTTGTGTGCAGCTTGTATGGTATCGCGTTTCTTTTTTCTCTTGTATTCTGTCTTATTAACAAATCTGTGATGTATTTTGCTTGTAATCACCACAGTAAGCAGAAGAAGTGCAAGTATTTTTCAAAGAACTCTGAGCTAAAGAAATAAATGGATTAATGCTGTCTTGTATACACATAGTGATGGATATAGAAGGATGTCAAAATAATAAATTTATATTGTCTACATATTGATCGACAGCCATCCGTGCCAACCAGCGGTCACTAATTTGTAGCTGCAACTAATAACAAAAATACCACACACAAGAGCAACACAAGAGGAAGAGCAGATATATATGCAAATACGTACAGAAATTAACTTATATCGGGTTACGATTACATTGTAAATAGTAGGATAGATAATGTTTTGTTATGAAGTGGCTAAATACAAGTCTTCCTTTTATTAAGTATTATAATTACGTGCATGTATTACATTGTTTTTCACTCAAAAAATATGGCAAATACATTATATCTTAATTATCACAACTTCCTTCATCAACCTGTTAGGAGATGTACCAAGATATCAAACAACCTCATCAAAACCTTTAAAATCTTCAATATCTTGTTCCAATAGATTTCTATTAGTTGCTCAGCATTCCTTGCTTGGATACATTCCTTCCATGGTTTGTAATGTATTCAACTGTGCTTTGGGGCACTCTACAGACATGTCTTATTAGTGACTGATATATTATGGTATGCAAATGTTGCCCTATGGTGACGTAATGTAGCCCTTTTGGTCATGTACAGTGTGTATTTTCAGTGAGTTTAATCTGAGAAGAATATATTTCAGGTGTAGCTGTTGCAAATTGTGTAAAGTGATTTGTGCTTACTTCTTTATTGTTGGATACTGGCCTCATGTGCCGTACTAGCAGTTCATATATACATATGTATGGGTACAATGGTGTGGCAACTATGTCGATATTTTACATTGCTAGTAGGATTCAAGTTCTGTCGTGGCCAGCAGAGTATATGGTCTAATGACAAATCCAGATTTTCGTTCAAGCCAGGCATATTCTAATTTGATATGAACTCGGCACTCGCAAAGACCCACAATGCGTCCCTCTATATGAGACTTCTACTGTAATTGTATGGGCCGGGATAAGTACTGTAGGGCACATCGATTTTTGTTTGGACAAATAGTCCATTCCACACACAGTAATTCAATGGAACACACTTGTAACGCCTTGGGAAGATATTGCTACACGAAATATTGGAGTTGGAGTGGAATTGGAGTTTACTCCTCAAGGATTGTGAACACTCTAGTCCAGTCCATCTCATCGAAATCCGAAACGCTTCTAACCGTTCGTGGAAATCATACGCGGTATTATTCTTTTTTTCGTAAAAATTACTGCAATAAATCTGGAAAATTGCATATTTCGGTACTCTTTCCTAACCAATACTCTCTCAAAAAGATCACATTAAACCTTGACCAAATGAGTTTAAACCATAATAATATGTTCAAATATGTACGTGCTAATAAATATTGTAGTACTTAAACTTTACGTATTATTTTGAGCCATTGAGGTGAGATTCACTATTTACGCTGGTATCCGGGGTGCAGCTTAATATCTGTGTGAATTACGTGAGATTAATAATTAATCAATTTAAACCTAGCACATGTCTAGTACTTCAAATATAGTAAATGAAAAATGTACGGGCAATACCGCGTGGAAGAACCGTTGGACTAATACATACAGCCGTATTTTAGGAACTTTAAATTTTAGTCTGTAGCTCATGATGTGATAATATTTCTGTTTCTAACTTCAGCTATTGTTTTATGATGAACCATCACACATTAATCAGTAAATACCATGAGAAGCAATCGTAAACAAATACAAGAGCAGCCCAATTAATGCTAACAAAAGTAATGAAATTGAGATAAACATGGATATCATTTTAATTCATGAAGGAACCAGAATATTTCGTAAAAAGTTTTAAAACAACAGTCAATGACCGCTAGGTTAAAGATTGTTGGTGCTTTTTAGTTGAGGAAATGGTCATTCCATTAAGGGCCTTTGAATATTTTATCGTCGTTGTTACTATCGACCAGTTTGTCAACCGTAGACCCCATTAGTCCGGACAAACACGTTTAACAGCCATTGCATGTCAGTCAAAATGTACATTTTACTTTACCATAATGATCATCACAAAATCAATGAAACTTACTAGGACAGTATGTTCCACATAGACACCTAAATAGTGAAAATACTGGTGTTATTACCACAACAATAAAAGTAATGCATTTCTTCTTGTAAACGTCTCTTGCAACATTATGATTTCCATAATGTTCTAACTTTTTAAATTTCCCAATTTACTGAATGGACCTGTATGTATAATGTGCTATAGAATTTCCCGATATCTTAGTGTTTAATTGGCACATTTCTATCAAAAGTATAAAGTTACAAGACATGAATATACGTAGGACGCAATGCAATCTACATATTACACCACTACATATTGATAAATTGATGAACCATTCAATATATTATTTTTCGTCCGAGTTTTGGACTCTTATAACTTACTACCCACGCGTTCTATAAGATCCCCTCGGCCTCAAGTAGTGGGAATGATGGAATTCCCTATTTTTCCCCTAACACCTTTAAGGACACGTATTTTTCATGTTGGCCAATCATATAACGTATCGGTTTACGGTAAAATGAAAGGTAAATAAGACTTACCCAATTATCCCAATCGCCTCGCTTTATCCAGCACTGGGAAAGGGCAACTGGTATGAGGGAAACACTAAAACCCTAAAAAAAATCCACAATCACTATTCCCGACACGAGACAACTATCCGATACAACCGTTCGAATTAAACTATTATGAGTATACCTGCGCTATGAAAATAAAAAACAAAAACAATAAAACCTTGTGAATAATAAAAAGCAGGCGTAAAAACAACTAGACAAATCGTATATGCATCTTTAAAAGTAGAACTTTAATATGTACCTACTAATATTATTGATTCTCCAATCCAGTATACACATATACAGGATGATTTATTAACTCTAATTGACAATTTATTTCAAAGTTTTAGTAACAACTAGCGATAAGTAGAGCTGAGCCTATCTGAAAAAATTCACTATGCAGATTTCGAATGAATTGGAAAGTTCGGCGCAGGGTTATTGGAAAATGCGGAAACTTCTTCGGAAGCTTCGTCAACGAACGTTTCTTTTAAATAGGGTATTTTGAAACATTGAAAATACACAAAATAATACTAGATAGTAATGATATTACTATCGAAACTATTTTTTCAATGAAACGCAAAACATATTGTACAACTCACGAAAGATTTTTGATGCATTAAAAATAATTTTATAACGATATACAAACAGATAAAAACGATCTCGAAGCTTATACAATAACTTAATCAATCTATTAAATCAATATTTATTTTTTATGTGAATATAATGTGAACTCAAAAGCATATTAATACAGATCCTGTATTAGAAAATTTACGGCATAATGATACACCTTGTGGCTAGTAAAAGTATATAATGATTATTGGTAAGTTTTCGAAAGGTTTTATTAAAAGTGCTGTATGTGTATGATTCACCCAGTTATAATTAGTTAGCTATATTTTACTTGAAAGCGGAATAAACAAAGCTACCACTTAGAAAGTTGATGAAGTTTTGAAGACGTTTGCAAATATTATGCAAGATCTTATTATTAATAAAAATTTATACAGGGTAAGTCAACAGTCGAAGTAAGTGCATAAGTATGGTGGGCGAAGACTATCAAAATAATATGACTGTACTCATAGAGACGAATAAATATTTTATCAATATTCGTGATCACGAATACCTAAGAAATCCCACCAATTAAACAATGTAAAAAATGTCGAGGAATCTTGTTATTTTTATCTAAAAATGTTAACGGAGTAATGCAAATTATCAATAACTTAAAGAAAAAATTAATGCGATTGTAATTGATAGCGCTCCTGTAAAATTATCACAATATTACGACATTGAACTATTTATCCAACATGCGGGCTTAATGTAGGTGTCGTTCATTTGTGGAGGACTTCCAAACGCTTCAAAGGAGACTATAATAATCCCAATTCATAAAAAAGAGCCCGAAACAATCAAATTTACAAATTATCATCCTATCGCCTTATTACCCAGCATATCGAAAGTGGTAAAAAAATTGTACTTTCAAGAATGATTAAATTTTATACATAAATACGACATTCACAACAACATTCAAAACGGTTACTCAGAAAACCGCTCAACAACTAGATCCATTAAATTTTACAAGAAATAAGCGAGAGTATGAATGAACGCGAATTCACAGTATATGTGATGATAGACTTATCGAAGACTTCTGATACTGTTAGCCATCGCATTTTTTAAAGGAAATTGGAAATGATGGGCCTTAGCGAGAATACCATTACGGTGGTTGGAGTGGTACAGATAGGCTTATACAGGCGTTTGAGATCAATTGACATAAAATATGATCAGAAGTAGAGCAAATACAACTTGAAGTTCCACAGGGATTCATATGGGGTCCTTTTTAATTTTTATCACACATCAATGACCTACCACCTATAGTGGGTGTTAGCACTATCTTGTTCGTAGATTACACATCAACCGTTATAAGATCAACCGAGAAAAAACAAATGCAATGCATTATAGAAAACGCATATATGGTTAAATTTAGCGGTTGGTATAATGAAAATTACTTACAAATTAATGCTTTGAAAATACATGTCATTTCATTTATGGACGTAGGTTTGCATGGGCAAGTGCTTATCATTCCGAAGGACGCACCACTTTTTGGTCTGCGATTCCAAACTGTCCTACAACCCGTATATTAAGAAATTGCCTTCCAGAGTGTCCAAGCTCTGTGATTGCCTGCGAACGCTTTCCCGAAATGTGGCTATAGCCACAAATTTTACATCTTACTTCGCGTATATACAGTCGAGGCTACAAAATCACAAAAGCTATTTATTTCACCGCTCCTAGGAAGCGTGTGTGTAATAATTGACAATTATTTATTTTTTTATTGGTTTAATTTTAAGTATACAGTAGCAATGTATTGAAGATTTTTTGTTCACAATCTTATTTTCTTTCAAAACATGTAAAAATATAAAGGGATGTTTGGTTAAAGAAAAAGTGTTTTTGTGACTAACTCTGTTTTCATTTCATCTCAATCAGAACAACAAACGCCACTTTACTTTGGACACGGCGCATAGGAGGACAAATAAAATTTGAAAAATGTTAGGATTCAAGGTATAATTGGCGCAGTTACAAAAAGAGAATGTTTTATGGTGTAAATATTTAACTACTAAGATAACTGCCACAATTATTAACAAAAAGGAGCATGCTGAGATTTTCTGAATTATATTAAGGTTATTAATGATATTTACACAAACGTTTTATATTTAGAAGCTGCGCAATGTCTTATGTGTGGTTATAAAAGTTCTTGTACACGATTTTAAGCATTCTTCTGTTCTTAGAGTTTGGACAATGGTTACACCGCAAGCAAGCAACTTTACTGTTGAATAATTTGAGCAAAACAAATTAGCAAAAATTGTATCAGCTATGTATTTGAAATCACGAATCAATTATATTTTAAGTGTATAAAACTGGTTTAAATGCCCTTACCACTATGGTGAACAAATCTAGACAAAGAAAAAAGTGCTTTTACCCAAAAAACATTACACTTTTTTTCTTTGCAGATGGCAATACGTATACAGATTTGTTTATTATCGTGCTTAGGGTATTTGAATAGTGTTACTATTAAAGCGACTGTCCCTTGTTATTTTAATAAAGACAATTAAGATACTCCTTCCAAATAATCCATTATCCTGCATACCTGATCTACATTAAACTATTAACGCAAACAATTGTATTGTTACAATTTAGTGAAGACATTTATATTACTTAAAGCAACATTTCCTAAATTGGAATTTATAATAATGGATTTGAAACACTTTTAATCTCATACCCAAACAAGAAATAATATCATAGCTATTAGTCTAAATAATATAATAATAGATATTATACGCAACAATACAATTGTTATAATGTATTCCCAGTTACTCTTCACCCGTAGCAATAAAGAATATTAAATTAGCAAATTGTTCACATCATTAGGAACTGAATTAAATATGTAATGTATTGCGCCCAGATTTTATATAATCATCTCACTTGGAATGGTATATAAATTAGGTTCAATAACACCGAAAGTAAATGGCAAAATTTCAATCTTCGTCTTGGATGTGTTTTAAAACTATAAGGATATAAAGAGAAATCTGTTATTAAAATATTAAGTCAACTGATTTCAAGGATTTCAGTAATTGTATTATACTTAAATATATCTTTTTGTTTGACGCAATTATATGGCAATACAGACATATTAAGAAAAAAACGTATAATTTAACAATTTCCCCAAAGGAAAGTTAAACACTTTTCAGTTATCTTTTGTTCTTTCATTTAAGTAACTCTTATGGAGTATTGTATAATATAATAGCTACTACTAGGCGTACGATGGTAAAATTAAAGCAGGGAATTTGACTAACATGCTTAGAAATAACCAAGTCTTATTAATAAACACACTCTATCGAATCCCTCGTCCCGCACAATAGATTACTTAATTCTGGACGAGTAACAGGTTACTACAAGACACAAGAAAACAATATATTCAATTAGTTACCCATTCCAAAAAAACAAAATATTATTTTCCCCAGGTAATTAATTTGGGCAAATGTGGATAATTGTACGTTTTACTTCTGACGGATTTTCACACCAGGATTATCCTTTGGAAGATGGAGGGGTTACTTACTTACTTGAGTTACTAGTAATGTCCCTTCCAAACATGGAGAACCTGATGCGGGTGGCCACCGGACAGTGGCACATAACGTGCTCTACTGTTTCTTCATCCTCCATGCACAGTCGGCATTCGGTTTCTTCCGATAACCCGATTCTGTGTAGATGTTTCCTGAGTTTGCAGTGACCTCTAAACAGAGAAGTGATTATTTTGATCCTTTTACGATCAAGTTTTAGTAATTCTCCGGTTTTGACATGATTGGGTGAAGTACACTCCTTCGCATGTACTAAACCAGGAGAACTGCTCCAAAATTGGAGTCTGTTTTAACCAGAAGCAAACTTATCGTTTGGCTATCGAAATTGATATGCCAATTGCCGGTTCTAGACCCCGGTAACAACCCGCAGCACCCTATTTTGCAACGGTGTCGGCTGCCTCGTTACCTTGAATAAGGGAGTGACCCGGGACCCATATAAGATGGAGGAGTAGTAATAGATAATCCGCAGGTGGTTGCCAATATATTCAATTCATATTTTCAAAAAGCTCCAATTCAAATAGTTTACTCAGTTCCGCGTGTTGACATAGATTCCCGAATAAATAATAATGCACACACAACGTATCTTTGTCCCTTTACTGAACAGGAACTGACCTCATTAATGTCTAAAATCAAAAATAAACACACTAGCGGGCTAAATCTTATATGTATTTGCTAAAATTTTGAAAGAATTTTCAGGATTGCTGTTAAAGCCACTAACACACCTGGTTAACTTATCCTTCACGTTGAGAATATTTGCTGAGTGTTTTAAAATTTCGGAAGTTGTAGGTATTCATAAAAAACGTTGTATTTATAGTGTCTCAAATTATAGATCAATATCTTTGATTTCCAATGTTGCAAAAGTGTTTGAGTATTGCATGTTGGAGCGCTTAGAACGTTTTTTTTACAGAAATACAGCATTCTAAACAAGAATCAACATGGATTTAGGGAAAGTATATCTACTAACACTGCACTAATATCAACCATTCATTCGTTTCAATTTTCGTCGATTTCAGTAAAGCTTTTGAATGCGTTCAACATTCCATACTGATATAAAAACTTTATCATTACGATATCAGGGGCCATATAACAAATTGGAGGACATCCTGTTTACCCGGACGACCACAATACCGGACATTCAATCACAAGAACCTCTTAAATCCACACAACTATAATTCTAGTTACTTACCTGTTTTCCATTGTGTTCCGCAACATTCCATACTAGGCCCATTATTATCCAGCATGCACAGCAACTACATCTTTTTAATTTTGTATCTGACTTGCTAGTGTCTATGTACGCAGATGATACTATACTTATCACAAGAGATACCTTGCATGATCCAGAAGCTGCGGGTAACGACGCAATCGCTAGCGTACATCTTCGCACAAATAAACTAATTCTCAATAAAGACAAAGGGATTTGCATGCTTTTTCACACGAGACAGCATCTGAAAAACATACATTGCTAATTAACATAAATGGTAAACAACAACAAAGAAGGCAAAATTTCTGGACATGCACTTACAGATGATAGATATTTCTCTCAATAAAAATGTAGTCAAAATGGAGGTTGATAGTGGGTCAGCAGTATCAGTAATGTGTTTAACTCAATTTGAGAAACTATTCAAAAAACTTAA
>JARFOC010000957.1:20554-42177 GCA_031763485.1 Osmoderma eremita | reverse complement strand
GCAAAAGTAATATCACTTTTCAAAAAAGGAAAGAGAAACGACTGCAATAATTATAGGGGTATCAGCCTCCTAAATTCCTGCTATAAACTATAAACTATAGTCTTTTTTTTTTATTCGGAAATTCGTTTTCGTCACGATAGCACGCTAAAAGCTCCATTGCCGCTGCCATTCGTTGTATTTTGTGTTGGACGGTCAACAGTTTTGGTATCCATCTCCCGGACACTTTTCGATAGCCTAACTCAGATACGATTCACTAGCTCTTAGGCATCAGCGTATTGACCTTTAATTGTTTTTTACTCGTTTCCGTCGTTGATGGTTTTTTTCGCACACCTTCGGGATCATCGTTCAAAGTTGTGCGTCCGGTTTTGAACTGTTTACACCAAACACTGACTAGTTTTCGGCTCATAACACCTTCCCCGTAAGTCTTCGGTATTTTTTTTACGAATTTCCGTAGATGTTTCATTATTTGCATGCAGAAAACGAATGAGAGCTCGCACTTCAAACTTGGAGCATGTTTCGATCTGAACTGACATTGTGCGGCTGTCAATGCACACGTTGCACTGAACCCAAGGCAATGACAGTAGCCACCTTAAGCCGTACTTCAAAAATTGAAGACCAACAAGTATTAGACAAAGCATAATTCTCATTTTGCTCCGTTGGATGGACACAATTTTGGTAGAACAGAAAGTTTGCCTAAAATACCAAATATAATTTGAAGACGTCTAAACCAATTTTGGACGTCTGTAAGATTAAATATATTTTCACAAAAATTTGGTATACATATTTAAACTGAAGTCCACTGACAAGTTCCTTACTAGTGCCTGAAATCGGCTTGCATAATCTATCTACAACGGCAGAACATGTGATAGATACATTATGTGTCTAACACATGTATCTGTTATTACTGAAGGGTTAATTCGACCTTATGAATTATTTACCCCGAGATATTTCTGGGGGTAACATTCACCTTTATCGTAGGTACAAACTGAAGTTGCCATGAAGAAATTGATTTTTCATTTTCAAGTCCCAATTGGTCCAGAATTAATTAGAACTTATGAACCATCAAATAATGTTTCGTTGAATCTTATTTGAAGCCAGGTTCATAAACAATTTGAGTGTATTGATAAAGAAAGAACGTTGACATTTTTTTACATTACGTTATATCGGAACACTCATAACAACATGTATCATAAATTATTAATGTCCATACAATTTAATCCTCTCATCGCCTTCGTATTTTTGTCCACATCAACCATTTCTTTATCGATTCTCCTGATTAAAAAAGTAAATAAAAGTTTTTGCAAGTCATAACTGTTTATATATGCAACTCTCACCTGCAAACCTACCCATTTCTTTTTATTTTGAGCCTAAAACTACAAATATAGAATTCGTATTTAGGCACTAATAATGCCGTATACGTATCTACTTTAACAGCGCAGTATAGAACAGATAGGGAGTGTACACACACATATAAAGTCTTGCATGCCTGGATTCCATTCTTTTGACTTGTCACCGGGTATGGGGAATCGAAGGAACAGATTTACCGAAAGATGGCGTGATGTTCGCTTGTCCCCCGTCCGCACGGGAGATTTAAATTGTCTCTAGGTTAGTGGTTTGGCCATTATCTGCTGTCTTCATCTTGTAACGGCCATGTAATTGCCATCAATAATGGGTTCTGTAAAGGTTCGTGTAAATTTCGTCTCTGTTATCGTTTTTGTTTCATCTATTACGTTATGCTATATTAAAACCTATAATTAGGGATCCAGAAACAAAGGTACTTCAAGCCGTACGTCAGCAAACGTAGTGTCGTTGGTGCGTATACATCCTAAGTTATTTAAATATTTGAGAAAAATAGATTTATATCCGCATTCTTTGTACATTAAAAACTAAATAAAAATAACTCTAACAAAGTATATTTTGATAATTGTCTTCAAAAAAAAATCCATGTCTACATTTAAACATTAAATTATTCATTAATTGATTATTATTTATAACGGAACGATATTCAATTTCTACTGAAACGAATTTCATCTTTCTAGATCTTTAAGTATGGATATATAAAAATTTTCTACACGAATCTTTTCTCCTTGATTCTTAAACAGAATTCGGGGATAATATACTTCTGTATATTACCGAAATCTTTCTAGCGTCATTTTTCCTTTTGGTATGTCTTAATTTATTACATATTTCTGCTTCTTATCATTTTAAACCAGACCAAATCCAACAATGTATGTAGTTGGTTGGAACAATGTATGTTAGTTTAACAAATAAATAGAACCAAATTTTAGTGCAGCATTCATTTTATCATTTTTTTAAGATCTCCCAGATGCTTAAGGATAACGGTGAATTTCAGAAATAAATGATTTAGGAAATGAATAATTGACGGAGTAGCGTACATAATAGTTTAATCATCTTCAATTTGCTCAATATTGAACATAACCTTACTTAAAATAAGTCAGAAAATTTCTTCCAAATATTGGGTGTGAATTAAATGTATGTGCTAATAGTTGCACAAGCTTACAGTTTAAATAATAAATCAAATTGGTTATAAGCAAATAATTATTCAAGCAGATTCTGATCCAGAGATCAAGGAGTTACCTAGATCGAACAACATTGTATTACAATAAAATTGCTGAAATCCCTGTTTAAATATTCCATTAATGACACTCTTCAAAATCAATAAATTAATGTAGTAACATTAATTCGTCTACAACCGAGGAATAGAAATAACATTTTGTGTATCAATTAATTAAAGTGGTTCCGTGAAAAAAGAAACGGAAGAAGATATAAATACATGCGAAATAACAGAGGGAATATCGTCAAATTGCTCCACATCCGCAAATAATTCTATCTTACGGCCATTCTAGACTGTTCTTACTACCTGTCCGTTCACTATGCCGTTCATATACTTCACCGGTGACTGCCAGTGCACTCAAGAGTGCCACACTGATCAGAATGATGGAATCTTTTAACCGCTAAACGCGCAACTTGGGGAAAATAGCCATGATTGAGGACAAGTCCCTAACCTCGCCGGGTTGGGCCTTATATATTTTTACCATAAGGGCCACAAGTAGCAGTTTAGAAGTTCGGATACATTGTGCCGGCTTTTTTATCGCCATTTAAATAAGACACGTTCCAGAGTTGTGGGTGTCGCAACATTTAGTCGGTATTAAAAAAATACTTAGGACACGCTTCACCAACCCCTTGGAGCAATTGGGAAAGGTTTATACTGCATTTTTATTTTATCACACGCGAATCTATAAATGCATACATACATCTACCAGCCTCTTTTATCTTTGGATTTAAGAGACTTCTTTTTGATCTTAAAGATGAATATTACATCAAAGATTATGGTTTGAAATTAAGGTTTGTATTAGATAAATCTATAATTATTATAGGAATTATCCGATAAGAAAACAAAAAGTGATTTTAATTAATAATATTACTTCAAGTACCAATCTAACTAGATACAAGACCATTTAATAATATGTATTTCGCACTGGCTGAAGGAGATTCGCTGAAATATAATTAATGCAGCTTTAATCTAGCAATCTGTGATTGGCAAATTAATTTTAGCCACCATCGTTAATAGAAGATAAGTGGAGTTATTTTAATGGCACTCGATTCTTAATAAAACTCATTCCGGATATAAATTAACGTCTGTTTTCCCATAGATACTGTTACCTGGAAGAATTAAAACCTTACTATAATTACTTATGGTTTTATTTCACTCACCATGAAATACCACAAGATTAAGTTAAATTTAAAGTTGTTTTTTACTTTTGAGTTAGAACTTTGACTAAAATCGGAACCTCAAATGAAATTCCCTCTCCAGATTTTTGCATTTACCCAAAATATGTAGTGAGATTTTGGGTGACACTCCGGCGTTGTAAGAAATTCTTTTGGTTAACTTTTTCTTTAATCCCGAATATTCGAAAACCGTTAGAGCTGGAACGGCTAACGTGGCGCCATTCGATTGGTTGTCCAAAGACGCTGTTTTGATATATGATGTGATCGTTTCCTCACAATCCTCACTGCGAAATCACGTGGAATTTGAACACACAACTCTGAAACCTTTCAGTATCTTCGAAAGTGATCAAAAACAGTTCTTTTTTTAATGTAAGGTCGTGATTTTGATAGATGTATGTTGGAACTGCTTTCTTTTTCTAAGTTGGTTCAATTTTTGCACTAATTTCGGAAGTTAATTTCATCTCAATTAAACTCATTCTTAAATAAAGAGGTGAGTTTGGTGTTTGTATGATATTACGGATATCCCAAATCGGTTATTGTTTAAAAAGATTGATTTGCGTGGGAGTGGAATTGTTTCTTTCTAAGTGGATTTAATTTTTTGCTCAGCGATCGCCGCGATAAATGCATCACCGTTCCCAATTCCACGGCAAACGGCGCCGCAATCGGTTGCAGCATGTACACCGTGTGTTGTACTTGTACTTCTCTTGCCCAACGACCACTCCAATCATACACCTGAGGTACCTTACGCCGCATACTATCTCAACCGGTACCGCCTCCGTTGCTCTACCAGTGATCGTGACTTGCTTTGATGCTTTCAATCGTGACAACTGTGAGGAGCGAACATTGCACAAAAATAATGGATATATTCTACGCGTATGGATGAATTCTCGTCTTTTTTTTCCTTTATCGGCCAAGAGTTGCGACTCCTCACTCACTCGTTCGCACACCAAGGCGGCAGTTATCGATCCGTCGGGGCGATGGGAAACGGAGAGGAACTGCTGACGTTGAGGCAAATGAACATTAAAATACATTTACTGCATATTTTCATAGCTTGTACATTTAGCTTCCGACATTTCCGTTGCATTTGAAGATGTTTATTACACTTTGCAATTACCTTGTATTTGCTGCCTGCCTATCAGTTCGAACCCGTCTGGATGTCTTAGAATTTAAATGAAAAGGACAGGTACATTATATATACATATCATTTTAATATTTATTTTGAAATTGCGCATGACATCCGAGAGTTGTGCTCAATTTCTTTCTTTGACACTTTAGCAAGAATTCTAATATTTGATGCAGAAAAATTAACCAATCGATTTCAGTTTTGGGGAACGTCAGATGTTGCAAAGGTGGAAAATTGGGAAATTGTTTCCTCCTTTCAAGCCCAAGATCCTTATAATCAACCATTTTTATACATCTACTTAAACATAATGAGATATTGATCGGCAAAGTCAAATTATCCTTAGTCATCCATAGAAGATCTTATAGCATAGTCATCAACACTTATACATATAGATTTACTCAAGAGAAAAGATTACTATAACAGCCCATCAAGAAGTGGTATGATCTATCGAAACTTTCTTCAAAAAAGGTAAACAAAGACTCTACTTATGTGGCTTATCAAATCTTAAAGACCTGAATATGTATTTATCAAAAGGTAGGACAGTCTTCTCTAGCACATTGCAAGGAACCCTTAATTTTGTAAGATCAAACCACATATCCAAAAAAAGAATGGCCACGAATAAGCAAGTTGAACCAAGACTGAGGTAAATGAACGTTAAAATACATTTACTGCATATTTTCATAGCTTGTACATTTAGTTTCCGACATTTCCGTTGCATTTGAAGATGTTTATTACACTTTGCAATTACCTTGTATTTGCTGCCTGCCTATCAATTCGAGCCCGTCTGGATGTCTTAGAATTTAAATTAAAAGGACAGGTACATTATATGTACACATCATTTTAGTATTTATTTTGAAACTGGACATGACATCCAAGAGTTGTACTCAATTTCTTTCTTTGACACTTTAGCAAGCATTCTAATATTTGGTGCAGAAAAATTAACCAATCGATTTCAGTTTTGGGGAACGTTAGATGTTGCAAAAGTGGAAAATTGGGAAATTGTTTCCTCTTTTCAAGCCCAAGATCCTTATAATAAACCATATCTGTACATCTACTTAAACATAATGAGATATTGATCGGCAAAGTCAAATTATCCTTAGTCATCCATAGAAGATCTTATAGCACAGTCACCAACACTTATACATATAGATTTACTCAAGAGAAAAGATTACCATAACACCCCATCAAGAAGTGGTATGATCTATTGAAACCTTTTTCATAAAAGGTAAACAAAGACTCTACTTATGTGGCTTATCAAATCTTAAAGGCCTGAATATGTGTTCACCAAAGGTAGGGCAGTCTTCTCTAGCACATTGCAAGGAACCCTTAATTTTGTAAGAACAAACCACATATCCAAAAAGGAATGGCCACGAATAAGGAAGTTGGACCAAGACTGTATTTACATATGGATGTGGTTTATCAAATCTTAAAGGACTGAAGATGTATTGATCATTAGATAAGACACTCTTCTCTAGCACATTGCAAGAAACCCTTAATTTTATGAGATCAAACTACATCCAAAAAGATGACCAGGAATAAGCAAGGATATGTATGAAGTTTATCAAATCTTAAAGGGCCCAAAATGTATTGATCAAAAGACACACTCTCTTGTACATTACAAGGAAGCTTTAGTTTTGTAATAACAAAACACATATAAAAAGAAGGTGTTATGTTTTAGTTGTTTTCTTTATTTAATCGAATGCAATCAAAAATTTATGAAAGGAATTTATGAAATTTTCAAAGTGCCATTAACACGTCTCAAATTCCTTTCCGTGCTTCGAGAGGATAATTCTATTATACTTCAGGTCTTCTTATTGATAACTTGGGGATGAAGCACAAATATTATCTACCGAAACGCGCAAAACGATGTGGAAGTTGTGTAAACAAGGTTATGATATTTGGCTTAACAAAGGAAAGACAATAACTAGAACTGGTGGGCTTTGATCGTACTCACGCAAAAGGCGAGCGTCGGGGCAACCCTTTGCCAAAACAATTTAATTATATAGATTGACAGACAGCCAATTCATTTGGTGTCTTTTCTCTTCGGGGATCAGAATTTTCTGTCAGGTTTATCGACTGAAAAGGGTTCGGACATAATGCAACGGATACACACAAATACACACAAGAGGAAGTAAAGTGAACTGTTGAAAGAGTTTTTCGTTTTACCTCGTTTCGACGTTCGCTGTTTAAGGGTAAAAAAATACGGTCGCTCTCCTGCAGCATCCAAAATAGATATTCGGCCATCCGTTACGCAATGTTTTAATAGATTGATTATCTCATTTACCGTAATTTTGAGAATCACTTGCAATGCTCGGACGACGCAAGGGTTGCAAGATAAAGGGTGGAGAGGACCTAAATGAGCGAGTGGGGTTGGTTTCGTATAGCCCCGGGTCACTTTCATTAACTGAACACTTGACAAATGATAATTGGAAAGGCTATTGGTCACTTCTCTGGTCTGTCACTTTGTTATTGGCGCTGCCCGATACGGTACCAGGTTTAGAAAACCCAAATTATCCGTGAATTAAAAACGCTTAACTTATTATTTGACTTGAGTTACTTTTCGTTAGGCGTATGCCCTTAAGTCCGGTTCTGCCCGTTCGTCTTATACCTGCATTTCGAGACGGTTATAAATTCAAATCTAGAATCGAGCTCCTTATGTAATTTAGAATGGGGCTAATTAATTTGACTTTAAAAAATTTCCTCGTTAACTTTTTTCTTTACGTATGATTTATTGTGACACACCTTCCAGCATCTATTTTTGGTATTTCTCAATTTTCCGAACTTACTAATCATCTCTAATTTTTTATGGATTAGTTTACTTCGCATTTATTATCTGCTGTTAAACGATGACTCTCATTTTTTAATAACAAATTTCGGGAGAATCTATTTTTCAATTTTATGCTAACCAAAGACTTCTATAGAATACCACACCTTCACATAAGTACTTTAGTAATCACTACAAATTTTCTATTGACATAATCAAAACTTTGTTTTTTTCTTTACATTCTGATTTATCGTAAGATAAAGGATTTCGCACACACCACCGTTCAATATAAATTTGCAAATAACTGTCGATAAACCGCAAGCTTGATAGAGCGGAAAAATGTATCTTATTCAATTAATCATAAGATCTCAAATATGTGCAAGCTGTTTATCAGCAATAGAAAAACCGAGGGGTCATACGTCTGAGACAAGGGTCAAGGGGTCGAAAGACATAGTATCAGTACAAACGCGTCTACTAAGGGTGGCTATCTACGTGATAGACATACTGACACGGGAAAACGGAAAGAAGTTCTGATTCACGATTTTCGTTTAGGGATCGGTTTGGCCCAACTATGTACGGCGCAGCTTCTATCCCACTTGCTTTAATCCATGCAACATTAGATATCTAACGTGCAATCAAGTGAAAAATTATTGTTTTTTTGTCTACAAATTAAAGAACTTATTGGGATACATTTATTAAATGATATGTGTGCTGTATATTTATGTACATATGTCAACATTTTAATGGTATTTGCGTTTTGGGTGTGTTAATTTCTTTATTTCTTGTTAAGTTTTTGGGACACACAAACTTTCATTTGGATTTTTCTTCTCCGAATTATCCAGTAATATTTGTGATGACGTTCTATACTTCTGTAATTTTTGGTCGACACTGTATATATAGATTTCTGCGTGTAGATTATCTACATTCATAATAGACGTATTTATGCCTAGCAGATGTTAGATATGCAACTTTAGAGGTAGTTATAGAAATTTTAAATCGAATTTCGCCTCTAACAGACCATCGCGTACGTCAAAACGATGATACCTGCTGTGTGTAGTAGGGAACACACGATTGTATCGAATGCGAATGTATCGGTATTTTTACGAAAACGTCGATTTGTACGGGTGTGTACGCTACTGTAGTCGTCCGCAAGGTCTATTTTAAATCGAGGTTATTAAATATAAATATCGGAATCAATTAAGTCAATACATTTGCAATATAAGTTAAGTGGACGTTACGCAGATGAGCTTGGGTAACTGAAACGCGACAGTACACTTGATGTAGAACAGATGTCAGATGGTGACTATTTCAGGACCATGGTATATACAATACAGTCACATGTGTAAGTTTGTCTCTTGTCCAATTCTAAAATGGCTTGCTTATATTGCTTTGCGTGTCTGTTTTTAGAACTTGACATGCTTACATGAATAAAATAAATACAATAAACTTTAACACACTGAAAATGTATTATTCACACGAAGTACCACAATGTATACAACGGAATTATGCCTACATTCCACGCGCTGGGCGCTGTATAACGCACGATACCTTAATGATAAAGCTTTAAGTTTATACGCTAGTTTGTTATTAGAATATTTCACGCATGCAAAAAACGTTCGTAGTGCCCGATATAACGGCTATTTGCCAAATAAAATTCGCAAATTGTGTATTCACACTTAAACTTTTTCACGGGATTATACCAACAATAACTTAAGAATTTCCCAAAACATGATTCCTGAAGCGACCACTGGATTGTTCCAATCATTTATTTATCCACATTTATTGGCAATAATACAATTCTTCAAGAAACACAGACTGAAAAAATCAGTGCTGTAGGTCGAATCGACCCATGGCTTCTTTTCTTTCGTACTAGCCCATGAATTCTATGGATCTTCCTATCTCTCCTCCTACACCTCCAAACCAACTTTCCTCAAATCCGTCTTCACTACTTCCAACCACCAACTTCTTCTTGCCTCCCGCTCCAATTCCCAATATTCTTCTAGGTATTTTATTCGTATCACATGCCCCAACCATCTTAATCTCTGCTTCGCGTTATTATTCGTCTACCGTATATGTCTAGAATTTCCTACTTTCTTCGTCGCTTCCAATCTACCAAAACGTATTTGGTTCCTTCATAAATATCCCGTAATATCTTTATTCCCCAGGCTTCCAGATTTATCTTTGCTTCTAGGTTATTTAGCACCCATAACTCTGAGTAATGCAACACCGTTGGCCGAATTACTGTTGTCGTACGCAGCTTGTCTATTTTTGATATAGCTTTGGATCTCAAGAGTTCTCTCATTGCTCCAGCTGCTCCACTTCCTTTACCAAATCTCTTGTTTATCTCTTGTCTTTCATCGTTACGGTTTGTAACTGTTATTCATAGGTATTCAAACTCTTTTACTAGAGATATTTCCTAAATGTTGAGAAATGTACCGACCAACACCTAATTTTCTGTCCCCACTGGCAAATTTTCCAATTTCATGATTTCTATTATACCGTATATGTCTAGAATTCCCTAGTTTCTTCGTCGCTTCCAAGCTACCAATATGTATTTTGGGTCCTCTATAAATTTCTCGTAATATCTTTTTCCCCAGGCTTCCAGATTTTTCTTTGTTTCTGGGTTATTTAGCACCCATAACCCTGAGTAATGCAACACCGTTGGCCGAATTACTGTTGTTGTACGCAGCTTGTCTATTTTTGATATAACTTTGGATCTCAGGAATTCTCTCAATGCTCCAGCTGCTCCACTTCCTTTACCAATTCTCTTGTTTATGTCTTGTCTTTCATCGTTACGGTTTGTAACTGTTATTCATAGGTACTCAAACTTCTTTACAGAAGATTTTTCCTAAATGTTGAGAAATGTACCGACCAACACCTAATTTTATGTCCCCACTGGCAAATTTTCCAATTTCATGATTTCTATTATACCGTATATGTCTAGAATTTCCTAGTTTCTTCATCGCTTCTAATCTGCCAATACGTATTTTGGGCCCTCTATAAATTTCTCGTAATATCTTTTTTCCCCAGGCTTCCAGATTTTTCTTTGTTTCTGGGTTATTTAGCACCCATAAACTCTGAGTAATGCAACACCGTTGGCCGAATTACTGTTGTTGTACGCATCTTGTCTATTTTTGATATAGTTTTGGATCTCAAGAATTCTCTCATTGCTCCAGATGCTCCACTTCCTTTACCAATTCTCTTGTTTATGTCTTTCATCGTTACGGGTTGTAACTGTTATTCATAGGTACTCAAACTTCTTTACAGAAGATTTTTCCCAAATGTTGAGAAATGTACCGACCAACACCTAATTTTATGTCCCCACTGCCAAATTTTCCAATTTCATGATTTCTATTATACCGTATATGTCTAGAATATCCTAGTTTCTTCGTCGCTTCCAAGCTACCAATACGTATTTTGGGTCCTCTATAAATTTCTCGTAATACCTTTTTTCCCCAGGCTTCCAGATTTTTCTTTGTTTCTGGGTTATTTAGCACCCATAACTCTGAGTAATGCAACAGCGTTGGCCGAATTACTGTTGTTGTACGCATCTTGTCTATTTTTGATATAGTTTTGGATCTCAAGGATTCTCTCATTGCTCCAGATGCTCCACTTCCTTTACCAATTCTCTTCTTTTTGTCTTGTCTTTCATCATTACGATTTGTAACTGTTACTCATAGGTACCAAACTATACCACACAATTTGAGTATTTCACGATCTATCACCCACAATTTTTCCTTTGTTTCAAAGACAACTTAGGATTTTTTTCTACGTAACGTTCTCTTAATGGGAGATTTGTATATGTTTGTGGTCTTCTAAAATGCAATCTAATATTAGTTAAACTTCCTTAGTGTTTTGATTATTGGTTTATTTCTACAATAAAAATGCATGCTCTTTATTGATTTTTTTAATTTTATTTCTTTATAAGACCTAGATACGTGTAGAAAGAAAAAAAACTATTTTTTTGGCATAATCAGTGCCATAGATCACAAGCTGTTGATACGTGTACAGCATATAGAAAGTTCTAGTGGGTGGATTTCCCATGACAGCAATCCATCTTCGGGGACACACCCAGCCGCTTAGCACGGCTCCTTATCACACCGCTAGCATTCTTATCACGAACCGCCGGCCTTGCTTTTATCCGCTACCTATGTCACTGCGCTACTGAAACCCTTGTACTACTATGACTATATATGCGATATTAAAGGCAATTGCTTTTAAGGACGAAGGCATAAAGCCTGGCAACACTTGTTTCTAATGTTAAATCCTTTTAGGACAGAGAGGAAGACGAGCATTTTTCTTTTACCTACGGTGACTTTAGTAATCAATATTTCAAAGGGAATAACAAACTGTGCCGGTAATATTAAAATACGTATTATATTAAAATAAGTAAAAATATGGAAAAGGGTCAAAATCATTTGATTTGTGTTACATATTAAGTTACATATTTTGTTTTGAATTTTCCCCGACACTACGTATCAAAAGTAGAAAATCACTGGATGGATCATGCCTTCTGCGATGCTTAATCGATCGGAAAGCTTTTATATTTGGAACATCAAAGTTTTTAATTGTGTTAAAGAGAACATACTGACGGCTTGTAAAACACGTGTGTGTTCTCCTATAGATAAACTCGCAGAACCAATTTATAAAGTTGACACGAAGCAGGATCAGAGAGTTAGTCACTCAATGTGTGTGTGTGTTTGTATGTGAGAGAGTTATTTTCTCTGGGAATCGAATGATTTTTCTGCAATTTCGGCGTGATCGTCCTGACAATGTCTAGTACTAGAGTAGTTTCTTATTGATATACAAATGGTTTAGATTGGAGGTTGTTTCGTATTTTAATGGGAAATATTCTTAATGTAGTTTAAAAGACTTTTACGCGTATGTTTGCAGAAGTCATAAAAAATTATTATATACAGCGGTGGCCAAGCGAACGTACAGGACTGTAATTCTACTTTACTATAAAATAAAATTACAGCAGTATAGAGAGTGATTGTTGGAATAATATTTATTTAACTTAAATTGCCGCGTTCTACACCACTCGAATGGTTCTAAAAATATAAAATTTCAATGACATTTACATAGATGTAATGTATGTAATAGTATTTTGAAAACGCAGGTATTCACTATTGTTTATTTATAATAAAATTGAATTAAATAAATCTAAGATACAAGTTACAAATTGCAATCCCGACGGCTCGATTTGGATATAATCGGAGAATGATGATCGGAAGAAATGAAAAATAACAGGAATAGTAAAAGTGATAAAGATTTAAGCAAAGTACCTATAACGGAAATATATCTAGGCACGATCAAGTATATTTTAAATGAAAGATTTCGGATATCGAACAATGGATATGATGCGAAATGGAAGAGATTTTTAATGGGGGTGATTGAAGAGAAGGTCAAATAAATGTTTTTTTTTACTGGTTCAAAGATCTTTAGACATACAGCGAAATCTATCCCAATTACAAGCAAATATTTTGGGATATCGGAAAACGCGTATGATGGGAAATGAAAAACATTTTCACACTGGTGATAATTGAAGAGAAAGTCAAACATCAGTTTTTTTTGTGCTGGTTCTCGAAAATTTTTAGTGCTCGGTAGAAATTTATTGAATTTTTTGAAATATGTCATGATCTATAGCAATAATAAGAGCAAAGAATAACGACCTTACTGGATGACTATGTCAGGTAAATGGTTCATCGGTTTATTGTATGGAAAAGGTAGAAAAATAGAAATTCGAAGATTTGGCGACTTGTTTCCGATTTGTGCAAAGTACAACTAAAATATTCTCAACTCCCATTCATTGTCCCACACCAAAGGACAGTAACGATAAAAGATGATAATATTAATAAAATCAATTTTCTACCTGTATGTTTGCTCCCTTTTCAAGTCTAAACCACACAACTGATTTCAATGAAACTTGCGGGGTATATTCAGACTGGTCCAACTTAGAATTTAGTCTATTACAATGTGTCAGTTTATCATAGCAACGTGATACGTTGACGTAACACACACGGATTTTAGTTGCGCTTTTGATATCATTGACCATGGGATACCTTTAAGTAAATTGTCAGCATTTGGATTATCTCTTAACTGATTTTTACAGACTTATTAAACTATTCTCATTGTCTTCTATGATTGACCATCATCTGGTGTACTCAGGTTAGCATTTAGCACCACTTCTATTTGTTCTTTACAAGAGTGCAAGGATGCGGGTTTCAATGTATTATTGCTGGAATGGAAACGTTGCTAAGTGTGCCTGATCATTGCCATCGAAACAACAAGGCCGCAGTTCTTATAAATAATAAATAAATAAATAATTTATTTCCATAGAACACGTCTCATCTTAACATAAATCATTGTATAAAACTAAAACACACATATAATTAAATAGGACATATTCCTAACAAAATAGACAAACAAAAAATTATAAATATTACACCTATCCTTACTAAGTTTAAGTTATAAAACAACCTATATATAAACAAACACGTAGATAAAGATATAGTATGTAATAATAAATTATTAATTAAGCGTCAAAACTGTATTGACTTATGTGTGACGTCACCATAGATAGGTTTTCGTAAATACTTCGGTCACTTCTTTTAACTCGCATTTTAGTCTGAAGTATTAACTTTATTTGTCATTATTTTGAAGGGCTTCCGATTGAAAAACGGTGCAAGTTGTCAACTGAGCCCTTCGTCGCACCCCACTCGATTTTATCATGGAAAAATGAATTTTGAAAGCAAAAACCGCTTATAATTTTGCGCGTTTAAGGTAACAGACGTCAGAGCACTGAGGACTTGTATTATCGGTGGTAATGTTTAGGGAGGGTTGTCTTCTCGTTCACGTTATTCATTATAATCGTAGACTGGATTGTGAGAAAAATTGTAAGAAATAAAATGGGTATTCGGTAGTAATGGTCCGATAGAAAAGTGAGACTGTAGAGCGTGCAATTTTTTATGCATGTGTTTCACTCCTATTAACAGATATCGATTTTCCAACACAGTATACTATTATTAACAATGAGATTTACGGAATTGTGCGATATAGATGAGTGGGGCAGAATAACAAACACTGTATCAGATCACTTCTGACCTCACCATAAATTGATTAATTCAGGACGCATGAATTCCCGAAACACGGATCCCAAATTAATCAATTTTTTCTTAGGTGAGGAGTGATCCGATGCAATCTGTTTATTTTCAGTTGATCAATTATTTTTCCTATATTTCCAACTTCAATTTCGTTATTAATCATTATCCAATTCACCCTTATATATCATCCGGTATAAATATGTAATTTCATTTAAAATTTATACGTGTCACACACACGAGAAGAAGTACGTATGTCATGTGATGCGCGGTGGATGATTCACTGGCTTGAGGGGTGTGTGTATTCTCGGCCTTTGGGACGCGAATACGGTAATTGTAAGCGGCTACCCCATTATGTGGAATATGCAGGAGTGTTACATATACGTTGTGCACGCTTATATATGTTATATACATTTAAGTTGCCCGCTATTTTGGCAGAATTTGGCGAGGCAACTGCCCGACCGCCCCCCCGTAGAGTATCCGCTCCCAGGAAATGACGGCTTTCTGCATGGTGAGCACGTGCCAGACAGCTAGCAGGAACCGACTGCGAGTATATTGTATATTGGTCACTAACGCTTCAAATAGCAACAATAAAACTTTCACGCCCGTTTCATTGTTCCGAGCACCGGTGATGCAAGGACAAGGAAATCGGAGGAGATAGCGAGATTTTCTTAATAGGAGCCACGCAGAAAGGGGTGAAAGTGAATTCAGAATTTACACGTCACTAACCACTAAAGCGGAACACACATAGAAACGAGGTGGAAGAGGAGAAAACAACTTATTGTTAGACGAAATACGCGTATGTACTACAATGATAGGGGTTCCTGTCATCAAAATTATATTTTAAGAAGAAGAAAAATAATCGTCAAAGGAATTAGTTTTTCTTTTGTAAAGTAGCCGCATAACAATTGTAATGATCATCACTAAATTCATTGGCATACAAAAAGTAAATTAAATTAAATAACAAAACATTTATTATAAAATTTTATTTCGAATTGTAGCACATTTAAACAAATATTATTATTTAAAACACTATCTAAAGAAAATAATATTCACAAAAATGGTCTCCATTGGCCTGCAAATACAAAATTAACTTCCCGCGTTATTGCATTTATTTCACTGGTCAGAACTTACTCCAAGTCTTCAACACAGTGGAGACAAGATGTCAAAACTTTATTCTTCAAGTATTCGGAAAGAAAATAGTGCGAAGGTGTTAAATCTGACGGTGCTTTGAACTGTAGCATTTGAATTCGTCCTTGATTGGCGGCTTTTGTAGGTCCTTTCCGATTGATGATGATGTGACGTACCAAGGAGCTTCAACTATGGATCGCAATACCTTGCTTTGAAAACGTTGGATGACATTGGGAATAAAATTACTGTTTTCCATGGCTCGATACCATAAGTCCACTCCGGCCTGAGGATTGCCTAATAAACGAGCAGCTCTTCGAGTGTTAGCTCCGTGTTCCTGCCAATCATCCAGTCGATTTTTATAAATTTAATCCCAAGCTGCCTCCTTTTTTAGTTACATGCACTAACTTGGTTTCGACTTGGTGAAACTCCTGGCTGCTGGCCAGGAAGGATGTTGAAAGGAAGGATTTTCTTTCTACCCAGTTGTCATGTTTTTCTCTATACCCAAACTGATAGTCTGGGATAAGTTTATTCTCTTCCAGAACTGGTGTCTAGGCTTTTCGGATGCTTTGGAAATTATTGGTAGTAGATTATTGGCCTGTATGAAGTTAATTCTTTTGTTTTCCCCCACGTTTCGGTAACATAAAAATTTGTGAGATTCTCCATTAGCTGGGGTAGTGATCAATTCTTAGCGTTGTATTTGAAATTTGTTGTAGAGCTTTGAGCACTGCGGTTAAACATTCTTATAATTATCTTACCATTTACGAGATACTAGCTTTTTTTGGGTTTATCTTATTCATGTTTGTATTTTTTACTGCCGATGTGAAATATATGTTTGTTACAAATTTTATCAAAGCTGAAACTTCAGACGTTAGAACCATTCCTGCTCACACTGGATATGTGCAAACTATTTATGGCCGATATTTGTATATTTTGAGTGCTAATACATAATGCATAAATACATGTATAAGTACGTAAATGTATGTATGTAAGTGTTTCGATATGACGATTTCGCGTGTATAAATGGTGATGGTAAGATGGGTGAGAAATACCACATTCAATTTCTCCCCACAGTTGTCCCGTAAGAAATGAGTAGAATCAATCACTGCAAAGAGAACTTGTCACTGCTGGGCTGCCGATGACGGTGTGTTGGCAATCTAGAAAACAATAGAGACGTCATCATAAACACATTTCACATCGGGATTCTGGAAAGAGCAAGTCATGCTAAGCCAATTTACGCGCACCGCTCGGGCCATCGTTAGCAGATGATATTGCCGTGACTTGTGGAAATTAATCGATAAAATATTATAATTGTTGTAACAGTTGCTATCAGTATTGGATCTGTGCACATTATATATGATGAAATTATGCTTAAACTTCTTAATACGGTAACAACTTTATCAACAAACTAATTACATTCAATAATCGGTTAGTTAGAATCGAACTTACCATCTGATCATCACCGTCCGTTGTCAGCTGTCGATAGTAAAGTTAAGGTATTTTTAAAATACCGACGTGACCGCCTCAACTTACACTTACATTACTTAAGCGCTTAGCACATTGTTCGTGATCAATTTGCTCTTAAAATTACAATAACTCACTGCTTCTTTCTTTCCCTCAGTGGCGGCTCGTAGCTCTTTTCAGTGGGTGGGCAATCTATTGTTACCACCGAAATAGCAAGGTCTTAGAGCTGAGGTGTGACGTCACCATATAAAGGTGTTGGTGAATACGTGGCTCCCACTTTAGTCTCAAATATTAGTTTTATTTATTATTGTTTTTAAACAATATATTCAATCCATACAACGAAAAGCAGCTACATGCCTGGTTTCGATACATCGATATTTCCTCATTTACTCTCAGCTCATCGATTAGTTTCTGAAGCGGGTGATTGCTATTGCTATATTAACTTTTCAAAGTTTGATTTTTCTTCATTATGAATCAGTTAGTCGGTACAACCATTGACTTGGGTTATTGAGAACTACACTAATTTTTGAAATCTTAAATGTCCTTGTGAAACTGATTCCTTTGTTAGATTATTGTATCGGGAAAATATTTTTTTGCAATTTTTTCGTTCTCTTAGAATATTTTAATTATTCTAAATCATATCATAATTTATAACCTGTGATTTATCGGGTGTTACCCGGTATTAGATGGCTGTGTTTTGATTACGCTGTAGGTATGATTATAGATCCTATTACGATATTATCTCATTGTCACTCGCGTACACCGATAAACAGATCCATTGACTCTTGTTGTCGGCATGTTTGCACATTCACAATGCCAAAAGTAGCAATAAACACCGACTGAACATAATAGATAAGGAAGTAATTTGCCCCTCGTGCGCTTTTAATATACAGATATTAATAGTAGGTACACTAGTGGCTTGTTTAATGAAGTGCTTCAAATGATCGAGTGGACATTTTTGCACTTTCGTCCGGCGTGTTATATTCGCCCATCGCAAAAAGGATCTTATTGCAGGGCCGGTCGGGCGTAGGGCCCAGCTGTGACAACTCTCCCGGTGACTGATGCTTGAGTGATGGTCTCATTATTTCGTGGGAAAGCGCCAGTTGTTATTAGAGTTTGACGACACCTACGTATGTATACATGCTTTCAAACACAAACGCGCTTGACGGCGCACGCAACGTGCCAATGCGCGAAAATCATTGACAGTTACGAAAGTTCGTGCAATTTGACTTAGTAATTACATTATTCCAGGCAACCGGTAATCGATTACTGCAAATTATTCAATATTTATATTTCTACAGAAAAAGGAATCAATATTTCCTGTTTTGCATAAACAAACCTTTCAAAGGTACATCACAAATGACAATTCAGACATTAACTAAATTGAAACCCATTTATTTTTGTTATTATTTAAAATACTCGTTCATATTATGTTATAAGGGGACCCGAGGGAACTTCCACGGCACCCTTCAGTATATGTAAAACACTTTACGTGAACCATAACCATCAAATTTCGTCCTCTAATCGTGTCATGTAATCATTTTTGATGGCCATATATATATGTAGGTGTAGTTTAGCCATTTTAGGGGTAGCCGTTTATGAAGCATACGACATAAAAGCGGTAGTTAATACTCAATTAAACAATTAGGCGAACATACACGAATAATTTCAGAACCGTTTTCGCGGCCGCTAACCTCACTTTAACTTATTTAGTTATTAAGCATAGGGAGCATGCAATACACGGAGAATACGACCCTTCAATTTACGAAGGCGTTGCGCTTTATTATCACGTCACAATTCTGGGGAAAAATTAACCAGATATAATGCGCCAATATAATTATCGTCAATGTTATGAAATATATTTGTTTAGAAAAGATTAGTTAAAACGTAAGATATGCAGAGGGTTTTCAAAGTAATTGTGAGGGAATAATTTATTCTTTGTAATCACAAATACTTTATTAGAGCCAAGCTATCTTCAGTCAGCTCATTCGTCTTAAGTTAATTTTTTTCCCGTTGATTCTCTTAACTACTTATAGATTTTCCCAACTCCTGGTCGAATTTGGAAAAGAAATACTGGAGAATCTTTATTGCATATATACTAATTTGAAAAGAAAGAAAGCATTTCTTCAATTTAAAGCAGTTTGGCGTTGATTCAATGTAATTATCTAACCTTGGAGAAAATCTGAACACAAATGTAAATTTGAAAAGAATTCTTCAATTTTACTCAGTCGGGTGTTTACTCGATGGAACTGCGATGGATCCATTGCGTTTCATACAAGCTAGATCTTGCTTCGTAAACTCAGTTGCTTTGCAAAAAGTCCTGATTTTAATAAACTCTTATCATCTTACCTAAGCAATAGAATAAGTTATCGATATTTTAATCGATTCAGCTCGCAAGAATTTATTTAGACATCTGTAGTTTCGCTTGGTTCTAATTTAGGACCGCTGCATTTTATAGTAATTATCAATATAGATGCCATACGCTGCCATGTATTACTTTTAGCGGATGGTATAAAAATTTATGGAGTAATCGATCCAATGGGATATCTTTAACAGAATTTGAAAGTTCTGGTGGATTAATCGTCATAATCATTAGAGTTCGCACTGCGAGCGTAGTAGCGCCAGTAGCGCTAGTAGTTCGTGCTTCGAAGAATTCCAAGGGGTTTATTTATTCCGCAACACGAAAGCCTTTTCTCAAACTTTAGAAATTATTTTATCCCCATCATGTATTAAATCTGGAAAATTTACATCAATTTCTTTACTTTGTAAACCGACATCATTAAACTGAACCCTACAAAACTCCAAGGAAACCGGAAATACGGAAGCCTGAAGGGTCTCATGAGGTCGAAATATGTATGAAGGAAAACAAAAGAGCGCATCTATAAAGTCATAAGACCTACCGCCTCATATGCCTGTGAGACGTAGGTCCTGAATAGGGTGGAAGAGGAGCAGATAAAAAGGTGAGAAAGAAAAATCCTTCGTGCTATATATAACAACCGTGGAAAGGTGGAGGAGACGCACAAATCTAGAAGTAGAAGAAGCGTATGAAAGCTTCAATATCGTAGCGTTTGCCAAAATCCAAAGAAAATATGGCTGAGGCATGTAAAAAGACTAAGCAGAGACAGATTACCAAAAGTAGCCCTTTCCCAATAGGGGAAACGAGAAGGGGGAGACCAAGAGAGAGATGGCTGAATAAAGTGGATACTAAAAAAAATGAAAATAGGAAATTGGAAGGAGATGGTAGGGAATAGACGAACATGGAGAAATGTAGTCCGTAGAGCACTTCTAGAAAGTTCCTAGTATTAGCATTTTGTTAGCCCTAGGCCTTCATGGCCTGTATAGCAAATTATTATTATTATTACAAAACTCCAAAGACAAAAAAGGCAATACCACAAACAGGATATATGCTCGGTCCGAAGACCGATAGGTGATTGACGGTCCTCCGACTGTAACACCTTGCACTTTTTCGAAGCACGCGTTATTAGCCGAACGCTGACAGTGTCAACTTTAATCATCAATAAATCATCATCACCAACTGTCAAAGATCTAAATGTTTGTCACCCGACTAAGTTTTGTGCCACTTATTTAAAAGCTTTCTTCTCAAGCAATGGAAATCAGGGATTTATTATGAGGACTTCTCCACAACACACACATTAAAACTCAATATTTTGATTTCATAATTCGTTCCCTGGAATATGTGTCACCTGTTTGGTCCCTTTACTATCTGCGCCGTGAATTTTCTATCGAAGATGTTCAACGTACTCCAATTGGATTATCCTTTGCTGACATGTACGTTGGTCCATGGAGTTATTAACTTACCTTATCTTCCGTCATTAATTGCTTTCATATTCCAGGTCTATCTGCATGTCGTTCTCCTACCTTTTTTGAACTAACTGCTGCAACAAACGTTTTTAGAAATGCTCCGGATTGCGAATTTTTCAATATTTTTTTCGAAAGAATATTTATATTATTTTCGGTATCAAGTATTTGTATATTGATATTTACCCAGTAATTATAGATCGTCTCAACCTCCGAATGCAATACAGAGCTTATGAGAATTCGATACACAGTTTCTAAATCGTCGAATCAACTGTACATTATTATTTCCGGTTTCATTATTTGGGTTTCTGACAGTTAAAATGCATATTTTGAAGAAAACAGTAAAATATAAAGAAATATATTTTTTTAAATTTAAGAATCAGTGAAAAAGCCCATAGTTTTATTTATTATTACTCAACATTAACATAATTTACATTTCGAACATTTATTTAGGAATTGGGGTATTATACAATTT
>JARFOC010000957.1:0-13433 GCA_031763485.1 Osmoderma eremita | reverse complement strand
GAATTCGTTGACTAGCCATTTGGACAAACTATAAGTAGGCGAATCAATGCCTGACACGATAGGTCTCATCGTTTTTCAAAAACAAATTAATCAAATACACAGGATTTTTTTCACCTCCAAGAATGAAGGCCCAACGATATTAACATTATTGGTTGTCATAATAATCATATTAGGTCTTTGGGAAATGCATTGTCAGGCGAAAGCCTAAGAAGTTGTTGGGAAATAATGATTGATAATTCAGTTTACGTTTGAATGATAAGATAAGATCATTTTAGAAATAGATCTGTGGAAATGTATCAAGATATATTTCCCCTTTAACAGTTTCTTTTTTCATTTGTTGGATATACAATATACATGCGGTATATAAATGTGTAAATAAAAGCCATTGTACTGTTCAGTTTAGTTCTAATAATTAGTTTGTTGTTGTTTAGTTAATAACTTTGTTTTGTGTAACCTGCCATCCAAGTTATTTTTTCTTGAATTGTTTCAAATAAGCAATAGAATCTCACACTTATTTATTTTTTTAACTTCGCCATCTCAACTTCCAACCCCTATGAGAGAAGAAATAAAATTCAAATATTACCTAGGAAACCTTGTTTAGCATGGAACTTAAAAGATATCCTTTCACACCACCCTAATTAGGTTATTATCGTCTTACATACATTCAATTATAAACATAAGGCAGTATAATAACGTCCATTCAATAACGGAACGGAGCAAAAGGATAAAATAAACAAGAAACAACAAAAGAATCCGGGCACAAGCGGACCTGGTTCCCCGAAGAAAAAGAAGGTATCAAAGCAGTTAACGACCAACATGCGGTGGTGTGTAGGGTCATCGGTGGCGGAGAAGTACAGTCTATCAAGCGCCAATAATTGAGTATTGATCTTCTACTTTCGAATGTACGGGAAAAGGAAAGACCAAGGGGTCAGACACCCCACACACGTACATGTTATTGTGTTATGTTTGATCTGTCACACGGTCGGCACTAATAAAAATTAATTGTGGGCCCCAAGAATGCTATTTTTTTCTTCCAAAAATGAAAGAAAAATAATGAAATTACGATTTCTAATACAATCATAAAGAATAGATTCACAATGACGAAGTGTCTATTTTATTCCCAAAAGGAAGCACTACTTACACAGATATAGTAATAGTAATATTTATTAAGGTTCATAATTGCAAAATCTTGGAACAAATGATCGATATCGACTTTCCATGTTTTGACGGTTCATTGGTTATTACTAGAAAGACGTCTCTTCAAGACACACCACAACGCGCATTTGTACCAAAATGTTGTTTATTTTATTTTCTCCATGTTAAAGTCTGTGGTCTGGCAAGCATTCATTTAGTGATTTTAGATTTAATTTAATTATATTGACAAATTCTTTAAATTTTCTCGTTCTTACAGTAGAATTATCATCAGCAAATAAAACTACCGAGTTTTCGATAGCAGAAAGCAATAGAATAGAAATAGAAACAATAATGCCCCTAAAATACAACCTTGAGGCACGTAACACTGGAACGTGAGGAAGCTATGAGATCTTTATTATAAAGACTATTTATAATAGTTCTTGCTACAATTTTTTTCAATTATTTTTGAAATATTTGATGTGATAGTTATGGGTCGATAGTTAATAAAGTCTGATCTTTATCTCTTTTTATATCGCGCTTCTTTGGAATGTTACATCTAGATATAGCGACATAGTAGGCTATCAGTTATACGTTAACGCGTCGCCAGTATAGATCTATGGCCAGTGCAATTACGCCACTATTATTAATTAATTTTTTCTAAGGAAAATTTTCCAACATACAGCATACCATGAGAATTTTAAATCTACGAAGTATAGTGAAATTTGGTACGGAAATATTATTTGTGAAGGCAAAACAGAAGAATTTGGCTATGTTTTTAACAAAGAAAGTGCAAAGTTTCAACTTGGAACGAAGAAATTATTTTATTCTAACGATTAATTAAGAAAAATAAAACAACATAACAAAGGTGAAGTCTAATTTCACAGAAAGTTTTCTAAGTGATCTAGACCTACTTGTCTTTCAGGCAATTCTGGGTTTATTATCCCATCACATGCAGTACGTGTACGGGCTTTCAGTTCGTCCAAATTACGTACTTACATGTTATTATAAACTTTGCTTTTCAGATAACTCCAAAGAAAGCAATCGTTTGGATACAAATCAGCTGATCTTTTGAGGGTACTGCATTCGTGTCAGGTTTGTGCATGAGGACTTGTACGGGATCAATAACTAATGTAGTAATGGAAAAATAATTAGTGTTTTTCAATGAATAAATGTAGGATACAACCCGGAAGTTCTGAGTGTTGATCTCACCATTTATTATCTGCTATAAAACTGTTAAAATATTACGATATAGTAGAATTTGATTATTTTTTCAATAAAGTGCAAAATTGTAACTTTGAATAAAGAAATTACTTTATTCTAATTGTTAATTAAGACAAACAAAACAAAGGTAAATGTGGCTTCGTCAGTAAAAGGTGTTTTATTCAAAATTTCTACGTTTTCATTTAACAAATTAAAGATTGTTTCACACAAACCTGTTCGGTTTATTTTATCTTCCTCGAAAAGCTCTTGGTGGATTGGTATTTTCTATGGCTTACGATTGAATTCTTTCACGGTTTTGTATATGCAACTGTATGGTACTTCAAAATGTTTGTGTATACATCTAAAAGCGATCCTACACACCGTTCCTCTACATAACTTAGGATATTCAGACTGATGTGTGCTGTTAAAACGTGATTGGTTTTATTCGTTTCTAATGTGCGAACACAACCATCAGCTTTGAGTTTGTTAAAAATATTGAGAATAGTTTTCGCACAAGGTATAGGCCTTCGAGATAATCGACTGAAAACATGTCCCTAACCCGTCTTAAATTATTATTCTGCTGGTACCACGTTGTCATTGCCACTTTTTCATTTTTGTTTTGTTCATAATTTAAATAAATTTTCTATTTTTCAAGAAAATGTTTTTAATTTGCGATTGATGTATGAATAAATATAAAAAAATAAATTATTAAGTTAATAAAGAAATTCTTTTTTACATAGACGACGCGTTAACGTATAACTGGTTGCCTACTGTATCTCTTAACGTTGCCTGTAGTAAATAGCTATGTGTAACGTTACAAAAAAAGGCCTGTATGTATAATGGTTTGACCACACTTTGTTTTAACTTATCAGAAAATTTTCACGTTTAAAATGATACATTCACTATACCTAGATTCAAGAGGTTCAGCTAATGTTTCCGTTTTCCATACAGTATTTGAGCAAAGGCGTAACAGTGTCATACGTACCTATAGCATAGAGTACCATATACAGTATGATGTGAATGATATTGGTCATTACCGGAATAATAATAAAAATACTACTTATAACCGATTTCAGGAAAGTATCTGTACCAATTTCTATTTTTTTTTTGTTTTTGATTACATAAGTATTTTTAAAACGCAATTTAAATAACCGTGTTCTTTCATTATACACTGTAAGTACGTATAAGCGGAAATTGACGGAATCTCAAAATACAAAACAACATCGACTCCTACAGTAACGCTGGAGGTTAAATCATTTCAAAATCCAGATAGTAGTCTGGTAAATCGCCGTTACAGTGTGAGTGCGTGGTATGCATGTATACTTAGTATCTACTATAAACAATAGAAGATGCCACGCCAATGGCCTCCCGGTAATAAAGCTGATAGATAAATGAATGAAGGGGTGGGGCGTATTCACTTTTGCCCCAGGGTATAATAACGCGGCACGGTGATATACTCCTTCCGTCAACCGTCGTAAAGGCCTTATGGTCATCAAGCATCCCATTAGGTTCCGCTCGGCCGAAGCCACGGCCGATGTCCATCTAGACGTTTCAAAAAATCTGGCATTTAACTTGAGAGCAACGCACAGGGAACTCGAGAGAAGCTTGTAACGATAATACACCTCGTAAGTATTGTGTTTTAGTCACTAGGTACGATACGTTTACGTTAATACTGTTGTACTTGCAGTCTTAACTAAAATAATTATGTAAATAGCATTATGCGTGATGATAATTGAATTAATTTTACCACAATTACCAAAATTGTTTTACGTTTAATAAAAAAAACTTAATGGGTAAAATTTGTAAGAAAGCTTAGTATAAAAGTATTAGCCACAGTTATAGGTTGGTACTACATTCCCATCTGTATTATATATGTTGGTATCATTATATACATATATTCCTACAAGTTAAGCATTTTGAATGACAGTTATGATGTTATGTATCTTTCTGTAGTAACCTAAACAGTAGTATAAATAAAATATTTGCATCAATCTTACTTTTGTAGTGTGTGACAAACCGTAAAATGAATAAATCTAACACTTAGAATAGTTATTCTGCACAATATAATTCTCATTGGAAGGCTATAATTATTAAAAACAATTGTTAGCTTAATGACCTTTAAATCCGCATTCGACATTCTATTTGGTTCAATATCTTTGACCAGACTAATAAGGATAAGACAAGTAAGTACAAATGAGACAACAACTTACCGAAGACGCTTCTTCTTCATAAGTTGCTGGCACATACACATCTGCAATTACAGCATACGGTGATTACCATAACGGAAGCGGTTTAAAATCGCGCACTACCCGTAACACTCTGAAAAGAAGTGGATAGTGGATAGGATAGTGTCGTTAATACAAATTCTTAGAGAATATGAAATTAAATCTGGGACCTACCCCGCACTAATGGTCCTTTCTCCCCACTCCTACGTGAAAACTCACTTAAATGCGGTAAATACTTAAACGATAACGGTTTTAAAATCGCGCACTACCCGTAACACTCTGGAAAAAAAGAAAACAACGTTAATAATACAAGTATTTAATAATTGAATTAGCTGTATGACTTACCCCGCACTAAAGGTCCTTTCGCCCGACTCCTGGCTGCGAAAGGAAGTACATGTTCGACAAGAACTGGCATGCAAAAATTATAACGTGTTCGTGGAAATATCTATGTCGAACTGAAATTTTGAAAATATAAACGCTTCAAAACTCATTTACATAACCAGTTGGCTATCTTGAATTGAATTTTAAATTGAAATTTAAGTTCGTGTTTTTCGGGCTATTTCAAATTTACTTGATCAAAATTCAAAAAAAAACTTACTGACATTCGCGAATGTGCCAAGCAAAAACCGCAAAAATAAAATCAGTAGATTAACAACAAGTAGCGATTTTAATTATCTTTAATTTAAATGAAATCTTTAAAATTCAATCGAATCCTATCAAATTACTTTAAATATGCAATGCGAGCGCAATCCTCTCCGGTTGGAAATTGAAAAACGACTCACCGGTTGGAAACTAAAATCAAAGAAAACAGAAGTAAACATATCGAGTGGTTGTAGAAAATAAAGTAATACTAACCAAATAATCTTATCTGCGTGGCGTTGGCTGCTTGGAGTAAAGATGTGGTTCAATCGGAAACAACAATGCAAGGAATCCTCCATAAAATATTCTAGGAAACATTAAAAAGACACATTTTTACAAAAAATACTTAAACCAACAATTAAGGGTAGCAACTTACAGGGTACTGAATTCCCTTATGTTTCACCGGTACTCCTAAATCAAGACAGGGTGCTACTATCGAGGAATTTGCTGCAATTTTTGAGGTTTAGATAAAAAAAGATTATAATAATTTCAAATATCACTTACCACGTATGAGTACTCATCGTACTTCGCCAAAATCATCTGCAATCGGTTACATCTTCAAATACGAACAGCAGTGAGAAGGTATCTGAAACAAACAAAAATCTGTAAGTAAACAAAACAAAAACTTAAACAAGGGTGTTTGTTACCTTGTTGCCAAATTGTCTTTTTAGCGTCGCTGTTTGGCTGGACCAGGAATACGAACACCGTGCTGTGGGAAGTACTAAATATATATTCGAATCAAACCAAATCACAGGATTTCATATAAATTGTGTTGAATAATACCTTAGGCGACACTAAAGTCCCTGATGTTGAAGTTTCAAATAAGGGACGGGTTGCCACTTCCGTGGGATTTGCTGCAATTATCAGAATTTAATCAAAAAGTTTTATAGGATTTCAAAGCACTATAATACATACCCAACTTTAAGTTGACAAGAAATGCGATACCTTTGCACCGTGGAAGTAAAGACGACTTTTCTGATATTCCCGATAAGGTTCGGTGCTACTGTTGGAGAATTACTTTCCTGTAATTAATTTAAATTTAAATGAAAATCTTTGTGAACTATACGGGAATTTACCATGAAGAAGTGTGCTCCGTACTTCGCCAAAATCACCAAGAATCAGCATATTTAGAGATGAATAGAAACAACGAAAGATGCTGAAAAAGAGAAGAAATGCATATTTTGTCCCCAAGTATTTATTTTTAATGTAACTCAGGATTTAAGTATGAATTTGTATTAATCTAATTATTAAAAAAACGGCTAATTGTGCCGTTTAGTGCTCCTATTTTGAATGGAATCTGACACATTCCCAGAAGGTGCCCAAAAGGCAGGTAACGTTGTCAGATGTATATTATTACTGGTCAGCGTCGTAAGCGGTAGGCTCTCCGTGAAGAGTAGATTGTAAAAATACAATTAAAAACAGTTAAAAATAAAAAGTAAAAGTTCAACAAAATGGAAGCGTTTAGACCGCCAAAACCGTTGGGCGTTAACGAAAAACCGCATCTAAATTGGAAGAAATTTATACTGCAGTATAATATATATTTAACGGCCAGTAAATAAGATGAATCCCCGAAAAAGACTCAAGCAGCAATATTACTAAATGTCCTTGGAGAAGAAGGATTAGAATTATTTAATACATTTAATCTGACTACAGCAGATCAACAGGATCCCAATAAAAAGGTTTTTGAAAAATATGTTGCTCCATGAACAGATATTTATTCTACAGCAGAAAACAAGAAGATGGCGAAACCTTCGACAACTTCATAACTGACATCAAAAAGCTAGTCGCATCATGCGAATTTAACACTGAAGCGGATAACATGCTAAGAGATCGTATAGTTTTAGGCATTAGTAGTGCAGACATTAAGGAAAGGTTATTAAGAATGCCAAATTTGACGTTAACAGCAGTAAACATCTGTAGATCATCAGAAATAAGACGTCAACAAGTGAGTGTCTTACAAAAGAAAAAAACTGTTGAAGCAGTTAAGGAGAAAAGAGAATTTATGAAATATAAGCCTGAAATTTCATTATTCAATTTTTCCAATGTAAAAAATGTAATACTTGACATGGACCAAGAAACTGCTTCGCACATGGAAAAGAGTGCAAAAATTGTAATAAAATGAATCACTATGCAGTAGGATGTAAAGAAAATCGAAGAAGAAAAAACAAGTTCGTTAAGTATTTGTCCCCAAAAGTGAAGAAGAGGAAGAAGAAAAACTGTTAGAAGATCTATTTGTCAATGAAGTCTCAACCCGAACAAAAGACTGTTGGATCCAAGAAATAATCTTGGAAAACAACAATAAAATTAAGTTTAAATTGGACACTCGATCACAAGTAAATTTAATACCTTTAATTGTGTATAATAAACTTAATGTAGTTAAAAATACTTACAAAACTAATATTAAATTGGAAGCCTATGCGGGATATCAATAAAACCTCTTTTCTCATTTGAACTATTGACACAAGCAGGTAATATTGAATGTAAGTTAGAATATATTGTTGTTGATTTAAATAAAACAAAACCTATACTTGAGCTAGATGCTTGTATTCAATTAAATTTAATTAATAGATCAAATAATGTTGATGAGATATGTGGTAATGATTGTAAAGAAAAATCTATGTCAAATAATAAAACATTATTTGAGGGTTTAGGAGTTTTTCCTGACGAATATAAAATAAAAATTAGTGAAAACACTGAAGGTGTTATTAAGCAAATCAGAAGGGTACCACAAGTACTAATGACTAAATTAAAAAGTGAACTAGATAGTTTAGTTAACACAAACATTGTTGAAAAAATTGATACTCCGAAGAAATGGTCTAGCAATTTAGTTTTAGTAGAAAAAGAAAATAAAAGTGTAGGCTTATATTTAGATCCTATCGATTTAAACAAAGTTAAGAGAGACTATCATATTATAGCTCTGTTCCAACACGCAATTTCGTACGTGATGACGTGAACCAATCAGAAAACGTATTTCCGTTCTCAAGGCCTCTAATTTGTTGTCCGATTGGTTCAGGTCACCACGAACCGTCAGCAAACTGCGTGTTGGAACAAAGCCAATACCTAAAATAGATGATATTAGAGCAAAATTACTAAATAAAAATATTTTACTGTTTTTCATGTTAAAAAAGGATTTTGGCACATCAAGGTTGACAAAGAGTCATCAGAGTTACACAACATTCACAACACCTTTTGGTTATTATAAGTTTAATAGATTACACTTTGGATTGGCTTATGCGCCTGAGGCCTTTATAAAGTTCAACCAAAAGTATTTTGGTGACATTGACAACAATGATGTAATTATTTACTTTAATGACATACTTATAGCAACTGAAAGAAACACGACCAATTAATAAGAATGTTAATAGAAAGAGCTAAGAAATACAATGTTAATGAAGCTTAATTTTTAGAATATATATTTAATAAAGATGGTATGAAATTAGACTCAGAACAGGTTAAAGCAATAACTCAGTGTAACATGGTTCTCAATAAAATCTAAAATATCATTTATGTTTATTTAATAAAACATAACATACAACAGTTTCCCTTCGAAGAAAATACAGGAAATAAAACAATTATTTAATGAAATGTTGTCTCCTATTCACAATAAATGTATATCGTGAATCAACACAATAGTTGCTAAAACTAGTTTACAACAAAGAACTTCAAGTGTTTTCTTTTTATATTACACATTTATAAAAATTCAAATAATCTCGTGAAAAATATAAAGGGTATTAAACGTGATAAGGTAACGAACACTTTATTATTAATTCATTGTGAATAAAAAAATATAAGGTTGTGTTTACTAACTTTTAACAATAAAAAAGAATAAAAAAGTTTTTAAATCCAATTAATTCTCCCAAATGGGTCTACAAATACTAAACGAAATCTGACAACATGGTCCACCGTTGCGCATGTGCATTAAAAGCCCGCGAACAGCGAAAAATAGGAGCACTAAAGAGCAATATTACCAAAACGCGGCTCAATCTTATTTAAATCAATCAAAATTAAAAAAGAATCTCACGGATTGGTACGATCTAAAATTCTTTTCTGCATAGCCACAGCAACGACCAAGCAAAATCTTCAAATGTATGTCCAAAAATCCAAAAACAAACTGCAAACAACAAATTTAGAGCCTTATAAACAAAATAAGCAAACACCTTACCGATAACTAAAGTATTTAATGCTGGTTAAAATCGTGCAGGGAATGCAGCTACTATGCAGGAATTTTCTGTAAAAATTAAAATTAACATTGCAGAAAAACTGCTCATAAAAATAATGTAAGAATTTAGTTACAATCAAAACTGAATTTCTTCTGATCCGCCAGGTTACGTATCATCAACTAGTTGAAGTAAAATTAATCAAATTCCACCGTAAGCTATTCACATTTTAATTGACGACAACCACACACCTCAAATGCAGGACTAAATATGCGTACGTATTTCATCACACAAAGAGAAAATCAAACAGCGCTACTTGAGTCACCGATGCGCCAGATGTTTTTCTACGAGCTTTTGTGCAGTTTTTGCAATTCCGATCGCAACTGATAAGGTACCTGCCTGCGTATGAAAAGAAAGCATATAAATTTTAAATATAGGATTTTAAATAAATATTATTTAGTGCAATGTAATATTATTGAATTTAAAAGTTGATATTGATTTCTTTAAATAAACAATAAAAGAGATTAAATGCTATATTTTACTATACATTTCTAATATTCTAAGTACCAATCTAGACAATAATCTTCAGTTTTTGGCATATTTATTGACTTATCAAATGTCTTCGATCTTGTAAAGCATGATATCCTTTCCCACAAATTTTAGTACTATGTAATTAGTGGAATGCCTCAAGGTTCAATTCTGGAACCAACGTTGTTTTTAATATACGTTAATGATTTACCCAATTATTTAACCATAGAACAACAAGTAACTATACATGCAGACGGTGTTAGCATTATTGTGATTTGTACCAATGTAGGTAGGTGATTTACTTGATATAACTCAAACAGTTTATAATAAAATTAATACTTGGATGTGTCTTAATAACAGAGCAAAAATGATTACCCATGTAAACATTAATAATATTGTAATAAGTTCATTAACTAAGAATATAGGTTATTTTTTAATGGAACCTTAACTTGGTTATACATTAAAACAACTAAAAAGAGTTATGTAACACTAAAGCTTTGATAAATTACGAAAGAAGCTTTTACGAAAGTTTTGCTGTTAATAAAGTAACTCATATTTTTTTCTTTTAATATTGCTAGTATAACTTGTTGACAACTTACCAAATGTTGACATAAAAGGCACTAAAGTCTCTGATTTTACAACAAATTTGTAATCTGAATGCAAAAGATATTTAAGAAGAAGAACCCTAAACTCTTTCTTTCTGTTCAATTTTGTTGCAGCAGTAACTTTGTATCCCTCAGAGGCGGACATGCTCACAAAACTATTGTCAAAACATTAACGTTGCTTACTTTGCGAAAAAATAAGGAATTAAGAAACAAAAATCTCTTTATTAATAAAATAATCTCCCGTTATAGATCTACTAATACTCTTAAAAGAGTGCACGCTAAAAAAGCTGACATAATCCTGTCAAGGGGATCCTCTTCAATAGCGCGCGTTAAACTCTTAAAGTCGAAGGGTCTGCGGAAGAGAACCAGCTTAGAAAAAAAATTCCGACCACCTCCAAGTCTCCCTCTAATTTCGCGGGCGGCAAATTATTTTTCGATCCTCGGAAGTGATAATTCTAGGGCGTAATGTACAATGTGACGCTGTAAAAATCCCAATAACAAGGAAAAGTCGAGAAACAACCAGAACAAGAGAGAATGAAACTAACCGAACTGAACTGTGGATATTTAGGGAGAAAAGAACCGAGAGGAGAAGGCGAATAACTAGTTCTCTACCGATACTTAATACTGATTTCCTTTTGAGTGCCTTCGATTCCAGAATAGCCCTGTGATTGTCCGTTGTTCATCAGGCCACCCTCCCTTTCTAACACCCCTCACGCACTCTTACAGATCACAAACCGGCAATTAATAGAAAGACGCTAAAAGGCAACGGGAATGCCAACTACTGTCAAACTTAATTTCTCGGAATCATTTACTGCACTAATGAAAATGCTAAGCTAATGCCGAAAAGTATTGGTCGGTTCGTATACGTATTTAGCAAGAGAATTTTGATGTTAATTTTTTTTTAAGATTTTCAAAATATCTTGATGTGTATTATTCCAAAAAAAGTTATTTTAAATAATGCATTCAAAATGACGTGATACAAATATATATAGTGATCTCTTTTAACCTTTGTGTCTACAGCCATAAAATAATACTTAAATTTCGTAAGGTTGGTTTTACTTTTTCATGTTGGTACCGGTTTTTTCTAGGTAAAGGAATTATACAGTATGCATATGGATATTGATATTATCAATGCCTCCAAAATTTACAGGCCTAATAGTTAGGGAGGGGGCACTGTAAACAAAAGACGTACATTGGCTCCAGACAAATTTTCGAATCCAAGACGATGAGCAGTTGAAACATCAATCTTCGGATTTAGCAACAACATAAGTATGTGTACACATCCGTGAAGAATTGCAAGGACTGTGGGTTGGTATCACTAATACGCAGTATCGGGAAATTCACACCACACAAATTGATTTAATAAAATTCGGGACATATGTTTCAAGAGCACGTCGACTCTCATTGTCAACCAATTCCCGATTTGATAGGCTCAACACAGAAGAGGTTCAAAGCAGAAGGGTATGCATGCAACCTCACTTCTTCATTCGGTTATAAAACGTCTCAAATTCAAACACCCTCCTTAATATATGCTTCAAATTCTATTATATCACCTGCTAATCGATCACAGATCAATAATTGCGATAAAAACACTACCAAATTTGGGAAAACTTATAGGTACAGCAGCGGTGAAATGATAGTGTCAACGATTGGTTTAGTTGCGACATCTATCGGAAACTATATATACTAATTTACTATTTTTCAATGTAGTTACCGCCATATTGTATTTGTCGTACCGTCGTACCATTTTCTGTATCCTCTGTCAGATGGGTGTGATATTAATCACCTTTAGACTATCAGCAAATAATTTGTTATAACATGCCTGACGTCCGGCTATGAAGAGGGAACTTAAGAAAAATAGTTTAAGGTGGGCATTTCCCTATTCGAAATATATTCCGGACTTTTTATTTTATTGACTTTCGGAACTTCCTGTAGGGCATTCCTCTGCCAAAAACATCCATTTTTTCTTATAGTATCGCAGAGGGTTTCCAAGTTTTAAATTGTGCGCCATTAAATATTCAACCTGGCTCCGGATAGTATAGTTTCCGTTACATCGTAAATTACGTGCCCGTCTACCGTATTTTAAAACATTTCAAAGAGCAATCAAAGATACATTAAGAAGTACTAAAATAGCGTTTTTATTGATTATCATAGATTCTATTTTGATGTATGGGTGTGCGAGGTCGACCGATTAAGCGATTTTAGATTATTTATACCGGGTGACCCGTCATAAATAAAATGGTTCTTAAAGCTTAGGAATCTAAATGAGATTGGAATTAGGTTGAACCGATTCTACGCTTCGATGAAACTATCATAAATCATCTCCTATTGGTTCTTAAGCCCGTTAATGTCTGGCCGCATATAATTATAATTAAGCTCGTCGGAGATATACTGGCAAATTATGGTATAGCGCAATGGTAGCGAGTAATTATAACAGGTATCGCAAATCATTTGAGTACGCGGGCTATTGTCAGATGTCCGTCGTTGATTTGATGAATAGATAACCAGTCAGAAGGAGCATTAATTTTCGGGGAATGCGTATCCTGGTATGTTAACAACAATTGTATTGTTGTGTGTCTTTCCTTAGGGAAGTCGTCAATCATTATTTCGAATTCGCTATTATATATGTCCAATTAATACGTCTAGTAGTATTAAAATTATATTAAAGGCTTGATATGTCCTAAGACTCATTAGAAAGGCAGGTGCGAACTTATACACCAAAATGTAATTATTTGCGTACTGCCTCGAGATATAATTACCATACCACTACCTGCTACCTTTCCAATTCTATTCGTTCATACACAGAGAAAAATCCATATTGCAATATTTACACTTCGCTGTTTGACGGAAATTGTAGTAAATATTCCTACTACGTGGCTGCATTTTTCTATATCGTGATTATAAAAAAAGCAATAAAATTGTTGAAAAATATTGTGCGGCAATCT
>JARFOC010000955.1:0-12773 GCA_031763485.1 Osmoderma eremita | reverse complement strand
TTTATTTGCGTAATATCTCGCATTTTTCACGTTATTGATACGCCTTGCGTTTTCTTCGACAAGCACGCAGCCTCCATGCAACGCCTGTTCGATACCTGGCTTCATGCGCCCTGCTAGCAGATCATATATACATACATATGTATAAGTATAACGGTATGGCAACAATGTCGATATTTTACATTGCTAGTAGGATTCAAGCTCTGTCGTGGCCAGCAGTGTATATTACGTAGTAGCATAAAGTAACAATACGGCTTGTAATTGCGGAGTAACTCTTTCTAATTACAATACAAAAAGGAATTTTTAACGAGGGAAATCCGGAAATAATTAAAAAATTTGAATTGAAATTTTTGGGTACATAAACAGAAAAAAGATCATATTTTGTTCGTCCCCCATCAATTCTCTTCAACAATAAATGCTAATAAAAATAAAAAAATTTGCTATTTAGTTATTATTCCTATTTGTAAGTATGCGTTTTCTAAAAAGTATTTATTGTTTTGTAGTGCAACGTTTCCCAATTTTATTTCTAAAGTGGGCGCCCCTTTATATGTGCTTCCCCTTTTGCCGTACTCAACTTCCATTCAAAGAAAATAGGGATAAATAAATTGAATGCATCGAATTTAATTTAAATTGGCTTAATTCGATCTGTAACGTACATTCTTAATAAATTAAAATATAATTTATTAAGAATGTACGTTACAAATCGAATTTTTTAACAAATCCAGATTAAATCAATATTTATGATATATGATATAATATATTTATAGACAAGTTTTCCTTACAATCTGCACAGACTTCTATTCAGAAAAAAAGTGTTTATAACTGTTGTCGTCTTACCCTCTTTTTTTGGGTCTGGTGGTATATTGCTCCTCTCCACGAAAGCCCCCTTTTTGATCGTAAAAACCTTTTTTTTCTTTTTTTTTCCGTCTTCACCTCTTAATTTTTTTGTATCAACAATCAGGGGTGTTCTTGAAAGATGTATCTGCATACGTACTACCTATAGTCCGTCTAAAGATATAACGATTTTTTTTGTTTTGCGATTTCAAAAGAATATCTGATCCGAACAGTTATCGCAAGAACTGTGTTTACGTCCCTGTTGTGAAAAAGAAAGCTGTTGAGTCGTGCAACGGAAACCCGTTATATCTTTAGACAGACTATATTATGCAGTCGTTCGTATTATGAAAATTATTATCATACCACTTGAATTTAGCAAAAATATCGACTTTATAATTTTATTTATTTTTAATATGCGTTTACAATTTTAAAAAAATATAGAGGAATGCCAACATTTTGCATACAATAAGTAGATATATTTTTAAAAAATAAACAAATTTTAAAAATGCATTTACTATATTGCCTCACAGTCCTTGCAATATTTAGTTTTTAGTTTAGAGGGTATAAAAAATAATTTATTCGTATTAATATGCAAACGATAAATTAATTTTTTTTTTTAATAGTACAGAAAACAAAATTCGAAATTATTTTACTGGATATCTCAATTAACACAACAAATCCATTAATTTTTTTTTATTCATAATATTTCAAACCAAAAATTCAAAAAAAATAAACAAATAAAAATTAAAAATTTTGGTTAATTGGCATTGAAATGAGTAATTTCAATTTTTTTATATAAATATTTGCCATTTAGTTTGTATGGAGGATACAAAATTAGAATGCGAAATGTACGATTTGATGACATTATATGACGTTAAAATATTAAAATTTTAAAAAAATTAAAAATTATAATTATTAAGTAGTTTCTACTAAACATATGTAACCAATCATTCACTGCTTAGGGGTCAAATCATTTGAACTTATCCTAAAAAAAAAGAAGGATATTGATGATTTTGAATATGTATATACTTAGAAAATAGAATATTTTCGATGGAACCAACAAAAAAAAATTCATTAAAACACATTTGGGGTTACAATAAATTAATGAGGATTAATTTTAACTTAGTACAACAAACAAAATTTAACGCATTTTCCTGGACAGTATTAACTCAATAAATTAACTTTTTTTTATTATTTTGCATTGTGACGTGAGCAATTTTAGTAGTAAGGGGATTTTGTCTATTTTATGACGATAAAACTTGGAATTTGAGATTAAAAATAGAAAACGTAAAAGTACACATCTCGCAAAAAGATGTGAGAAAGCGATAAATATAGCAATGACAGACGATCGTATATTTATTATTTTGTTAGTGTATCTTCGTCTAAAACCGTGTGATTGTAAAACTCCTAATAAATAATTTAACGTAAATTAATCATCAAAAACTTTCTCGAGATAAATTCACAGAATCGGCCTGTCCTGTTCCTTGTTCCAATTTCCAATTTTATAATAGTTTATAATACATTTCGACTTCTGCGCATAGATCTAGTATTAACTTGGAGTTGCACCTTAGGAACAACCGGACACAATTTACATTCACTTGCCCGTCTGACAATGAGTCACAACCAGTATTGTTCTATCACATTTGAAAACTTTTTATACCCCTATTACATATTTATCAAAATTTAAAGCTTCCACCTTTTTCTTATTGAAATAATCTAAAGTATAAACAAATTTCACCATGATCCATAATGTTCAAGATCACAATTTTTCTATTTACATCAGTGATGGGCAGCCAACGATTTTTACAAGTTTAAAATTTATAACATGGAATTGAGTACCACATATAAATAAACATTTTAAATAGAATATTTGGATTTGGGCCGATTTGGGGATTGCTATAAGTTGCATGCGAGATCAACTGACCAAAACCAACATAAAAGTGATATTTCTGTAATTTTATCTCCAAAAAGACAAAAGTTGCAGGTGAATATCGTCAGTTTAGTTAAAAATGGAGTTTCTCGCACCAGTAAAAAATAACCTAATTTGGTTAATATGTTCGGAAAGAATATCTGTTGTAAAAGAACAAAACAAGACAAACTTTAAGTATACTTTGCGTTTAGTAGATTCAAATTGAAACTTTGAGAAATAAAACATCTGTTCCAGTACTAATAAAAAACGATTATAAAGAAATGTTTGTCTGGATTTCGATATTCGACAAATGTGTTGCTCATCACTGGTTCACAAAAATTCTTTCTACATACTTTATGAGATTTTAGGTACATTAGTATTGCATTAATCGGATCTCAAGAAAATATATATAAACATATTGCAAGAATAAATCGACAAAACATTTATTAACAAATAAACTGAATAAAATCAAAGTTTCATCACGGATAGGAGATACGCCCATCAAACTCGCAGATTAAAATAATAGGAAGTATTAAAATTCCATGAAAATGTTTGGAATAGAAAATTCTAAAAACCTTTAGATTCGTCCCAAATTGTTTTTTTGAATTTTTTTCGTATATCAATCAACTGAATCAATTTTTTTTTGCTGTCTATGTATTCAAACTAAGTAACTATGGATACACGTTCTTTATATAACACTAAAAGTGAGTTTGTGTTAAAAAAGAAGTTAGTATTCTACAAGATTTGATACGTTCCGTAAAATATAGAGAACTACACTCATGGTCACAACGTCATTAGCACTTCCTGTTGCATGTACCGACGTGCACTGGTGTTGAACAGATGTCTGTCTCGTCTTTTAAAACCTCACACGATCTCTAATCCGATTCTTCTTCGATTTTTCAACGTACAGCACGTAGAGAAGGGACCCCTGCGTTTGCTCCATACTTCTTTACATTCCATACGATTTTAAAGACACTATGGGAAGTAAGGAAGTACGGAACCCACGGAAGTCCGACTCGGTAAAGGTCTTCTTTCCTTCCTGTCGATTTCGAAGCGTCCGCGATCGCATTAGATCGCGCGGATTTGGCATCCGATGCACTGGGATTAAATCCAGACACTGTCGCGACCGATTTTTTAAGTTTAAAAGATCTCTTGCGAATTTTTAACCCGCGTCTTCGTTCTTGGAACTTTACCGACTGTTCCGCCGATATACTGACCGAGTCTTAAGCGTCGACTGGGTACGGGGTACCGCAGATCATCACTGCTGCGGCGTAGGGACCCTATTCGAGACGTGTGTATGAGGAGGCTGCTACCGTCGTCGTATTCTAAAAATGGCACCGTTCGCAGCTATTGGTCCCGTATCCCGCATAGGAGTTACAATATCAAACTACATACATACTTCTAGTGCTGCCGTAGCCAGTTGCTACCTACCCCTCTTCTTTCCAAATTTGTCTCTTCCTAAAATACATCTGCGGATAGCTAAGGCGGGCCGGCTCTCCCGGCCAGTTCATTCTCCGATGTGGCCTCTGCGACGGGTAATTTTAGAACGAATGGAGCCGACGGGTACACATGTGGCAGCATCGGCATAGGCAAGGTACCCGAGACGCACAACACATGTGCGTGCTTGTTCAGTAGCAACGGTATGTCTTAACTCACAAACATATGTACATATGTTGGGACCGTCGTGAAGACGTCAGAGGTTCAGAGGTTTACAGAAGGATCCGTATCTGAACCTTATTTATCCTCTTCTAACTGCAAACGATAAAAGTACATACACTATTTTCTACTGCACGATGCCCTATAATCTAATATTATAATCTCTACTTCTAAATGAAGTCATCGCAGTTACTACACTATTTTTTATTTTGTAGAAGTGACGTAGTGCTATTACAATAGGAAATTTTATGTGTTAATGGAGCGCAAAATTTAAATTTATGTTGGTATATATTTCATGGAGATATCTTCTCTTTCAATACTATTCTTACTGATTGCATCTTGACTCGGCGTGGAGACACAATTTCATTAGTCATTCGATTTACGTTACTGGTAAAGATTCTGTTACCGTTTATAAGTCTATTCCGAGAATAACATGTCGAAAATTCGGGAAAGAAGTCTGGCAGAGAGACAGTTAATTGTTTCTTTAAGTGAACAAGGATATTCACAAAAAAATGCCAGAGATACCGGCATTCCACGCAGTACTATACAGGATATCATGCATAAGTTTGCTGTTCACAATAATTTAACTAATAGGCGAGCACCAGGTATAGCGTTTAATCACGAAAATCTACAACCAACTGTGAAATACGGAGGTGGTTCAATTATGGTGTGGGATTCCATTGCAACGGCTGGTGTTGGAAAGTTGGAGTTTATTGATGGCAAAATGGATCACATTCATTACATTAATATATTGAAAAGAAATTTAAAAGCCAGTGCAGAAAAATTAAGGCTAGGAGATAACTTCATCTTTCAACAGGACAATGATCCGAAGCACTGCGCTCAAAAAAACGAAGGAATGGCTTCTATATAATGCCAGACTTCAACTAAAAACCCCTCCTCAGTCGCCTGACGTCAACCCAATCGAACATTGGGGGCAATATTAAAAACTAGTCTACGTTCTTTATATTACTTCAAAATACGGTAAATACGGTGTGCAACAACCTTGTCTTAATGATTGTCAAAATGATTGTTCTATTAGCTAAAGTATCCAATCACATTGGTAATGATTTACGAAATATTGTTATATAGTGCTGTCAAAAACGACATTTGGTGCAAGTGGTAGAACAGATGCTCTTGTTATAGTGAGCTCTGAACCTGCACTTTTTGTCAGTTATACATATTATGTATTTATATGGAATCTATGTGTTTCTACTATTTTTCCTTTTGCTTTTTTATTGTAACTTGTTATTCGTATTGTCAATACAGACGTTATTATATTATATATTCAAATATTAACGTTGTTTTTGTTGTAATAATTATATAGTAAAATATCTCCCGACTATAGCAATAATGAAAAAGAAAAACACATGCAAAAATATCCTGGCGAATCAGTACTGGGTATATATAAAGGCATAAATTTTCACCCCGACTCACCTCACCTTTCGTATTATTATTCACGTGGACTATTTGCATATCCCTATATCATCTGTTAAGCCCGCGGTCGCTCCGGGAAATATTTTAATAAGCCCGCACCAATTTTCATCACATCTCCTCTTCCCGGCTTCACCGCGCCCGTTTACCCTTTGAAGGGCGTACATAGGTCGTATTTTTCCTTGCGGTACTTGCGAATCCTCTCACCGCCGTTGCCGCGGGAATTAAGAATTAGATTATTCCACCGAGGGCGCAGCATGTTGTACTCCAGTCTGTGGTACAGTCTTACGGTACGGCAGGTACTTTCAGGAGATCATCTGGCGAGGAGAATGCTTCTTTTTACGCTCCGCCTAGTCGCGGTGGGGTCTGGGGTCAGTCTGCAATGGAAATTAATTTAGGTAATTGGTTTGAGAGGAACGAGAAGCATGCTTTGGGTAATTGTCTTTGAAAAATGAAGTATGTTGGTTGTCGAAAATGATTTAAATCTAAAACAAAGTGAATTAGATTATTTAGTATTTTTCCGCGAGTTAATTTTTTTTTATGTTTATATTGGTAGGAAACCGTCAAAAAATGTCAGATGTCATTTTGGCATTTCCCACACATGCATTAAGAGGTTATGTTAAGATAATTAAAACATTAATTCTTGGGCCTATACTTACAATGGAATGAATATAGACACATTGCGATCGATGTCCGAATTTAGAGACGTTGATCTATATGTAAACTTCTAAATAACGTTAAATATTACAGTACGTATTTTTTATATTTTTGATGTTGGTAGTAAAACATCAAACGTCAAATATGTCATTCTGACATTTCTAACATATGTATTTTCAGGTTAGTATTAAGTTGGGTATTTTTTATTTTGATGCTGCTAGAGAAACGTCACACTTCGACATTTCTCACTTATGTATTTTGAGGTTACGTCAGAATTGTCAAAATAATAAATCATTATATCTTTGATCTATAATTAAAAAAAGGGAAATTGTAAAAAAATTCTAAATAGAAATGGGAATTGATATCTGTTAATTTCGACATGACGAATCGAAGTAGCTTAAAAGGCAGTATGTAACATGTGTATCTAAAAGTGCGACGACGCAATCTCCAATCCGAAAATAGTCCCAGAAGGCCTCCTCGTTTGCGGAGGTTGGCGATCGAAAATAACGAAGCACGTGCTCCGCTTGTTATGCTGCTGTGAAAAGTATAGAAACAAAAAACAGTTTTATTGCAAATTCTTTTGTATATTTCTGCTGATACATATTTCTTTTAATCTACGTCAGTTTTTATAATATTTTATATAAGAAGAAAATGATAACAATAGCTAACTTATAACAATATCCGACAGATATATCATCCACGAATTTGTTTATGTATAGTAATAGTATCTTTGTCCTTTTTTTGTGTCAACTTAATAGTAATAATTAACCAGGCAGACAGCATAATATTTATTTAAAGTAAAAAATAATTTGCAATACAAATAAAACAGAATTAAGTACATACAACAAAGTAATTCTTCATAAATTCATCTTTGCCTCGATTTGAGTATATCATTAATAAAAGTTTCGTACCCATAATGCAGAACAAAATCAGTGCAATGCAGACCGCGTCTCAGTACTTCTACTGTTTGACTCATTTCTAAATTTATTGAAATCTGTGGAGGATCCAATTCAATATCATGTTCGCTAGCAACATCAGTTCATTCACTACTGATTTACAAATCTAGTCTGAAGCAAGTGGTTCAGCAACATTAACATTTGTATCAATGACCATCCAATTTTCAAAATCCTGGTCGAACATAATTTCCCAAGTTTAAAGCAATTTATTATAGTGATGTCACATCATTCATCAAGAAGAAAGAGCAGAGCGTCAAGAAGAGTTTTTTTTGCAGTTTCTTTGCAATTTTAATCGAATCCGGTTAGAAGAATCAAAAAATTTCGTACAGGCTGTTTGTTCCTAAATCGATTACCTTACCAACATTACAAAACTTGTAATTTTCGAGATATTAACTAATCGATATTCGTCCAACTAGGAAAATTTGTATATTTTCCACAACTAGACTATGGTCGTATGACAGTAGTTTGATGGTTTAACAAAATTCTTTTTGAAATTCTTATTTGCCTTTATATTACCTATTCGACTTGAGGTAAGGCGACAATAAAGTCAAAAATTCATTCAATGCCATCACGAAAATCAGTTGATGGACCTTTTTAAAATACACTGTATGTAGCTTGCTTTGTATCAACCTTGTATGGATGCTAAGGTCAGATTGTTGGACGAGTTGACTGGGACAACTCGGGCCAAATGGAGTAGGGCCAATCAGCGTGTCGTATCATTTCGTCGTTGTCCGAATGCTTTATGTAGACGGAAATAAGTATGTATAGTACAAGAAAGACTGCACTGTTAATTTTTCCGTTTGATGAATTGTGTAAAATAGATGTAAATATTTTTCTCAGACATTTTTAATTCTTGTCCAAAGATATTTTGGCCCATATTACACCCATACCCATTTGTTTGTAGTCTCAATTTATAAAAGCAAGCTATGTACTGCCAATCAAAATTTTTACACGGCAAAATACCAGTGACGTTAACCAATGAACGATTCCGTTAAAAATAGAATCGTTGCATGTTCCTAAAGATACACATACAGCAGCATACTCGGATACGTAAGCTTCTCTGGGCTCAAAAATAACTTTTTCGTATGTAGGAAAGCGCGTCTGTCGTGTATTTGTTATTCCCTATTCACTCAAGCGTATGTTTAAACAGATGAAAATTGTACGGTTTAGTCATAGGAATATGGATACAAAGATCATTCTTAGAAATGTGAATTATCTGATTCTATTCCGATTTGAGTACTGACTCGTGGAGTACCATCTAGGCCCTAATTTATTCTTATTTTTTACGTGTGCATATATCAAATAGCTCCATAATTTTTCGGATAACACTGGTTAACAAGATTTTCGTCCCAAGCACAAAAATGCCTGATTCCCATATACTTCTGCATGCTGAAATCAATTGTGTTTTCAGAATTTCTCCATCACCCGTAGTCTTTATGTTCCAGGATATTCGCTTATCCACCTAAAATATGCGTGCATAGATGTGTAGTATAAGAGATCATGTCTTGATGTTATTTGAATTGTCGGCTAGAGCTCGGTACTGATCAAGCAGCATGCAATAGTTAATGTTTGAACATGTCTTGACGTGTTAATACCTGTATTTCCCATTCCTAGATAGCATCTCTTGTTATTTCAGTTGTCGGCTAGAGCTCGCTGAATGAACTTATACGCTGACGTTGTTAACGTTTTAAAGAGTGTTGCGTTGTGGTACGTTCAAGCTATTATAGTGAAACCGCGAACATTTGATCACCTGTAAAAATGCCACCCAAACTCTCTTTGCTACATTTGCGGCGAATTGACATTTAAATACCAAAAACGGTCTTTCACACCTCTCCTTAAAAAGTGCTATGAGCAGTATTTCAAGTGTAAAGTAGGTGATGAAGACAAAAGCTTGGCCCCCCATATTTGCTGTGTTACGTGTGTCAGACTTACAGCGTGGGCAAAAGGTAAACGACATGCCTTTTGCTATTCCTATGATTTGAAGGAAACCATCAGGTCATATTACCGATTGCTATTTTTTGCCTAACAAATATAGGTGGTATGATTTCTAAATCCAAACATACTGTAATATATCCTAATACTCCATCTGCACTGAGACCAGTACCTCACAGTCCAGAATTAACGGTGCCTAAACCTCCACAAAACATGACACTAAGCTACGATGAAATTGCTGATGACCCAAGGCAAATGGCGCCCTGCTATGTTGGCAGACTACTGCTGGACGCTGAAGAGAGATGTTTCTGATGCAAACACAGCCGAAAGTCATATATCAGCACATTCTCCTAGTAAATATATCACTTTGTACGTCATTTTTTCATGATTTATACACATGTTATAATATATACTTTCCCAAAATTTCATTGCTTTGTCACTCTGAAACCCTGCTGGGTAGAAAAATTCTGAAAACAGATATGAAATAAGTGTAGGAAGTACTACCAAGTTCACCCACTTTACCTCGTGGGACAAAATAAATCTGAAACGTTGTTGACCAATGTAATTTGACATTACTTGTCGTATCTTGATTGTCCGATTGAATTGAGTTCAAATAGATTTTCACAGAAACTCGACTTGGTATTCCGCGGGGCAACCACCTAGGCCTTAGTTTATTCTCATTGTTTATAAGCTATGTATTTGTCAACACTTCTGCTTATTTTAAGATTCACGTGGTAATCATCCACCTATATCCTTCTTACTGTCCTTATAAACGACATCGAACTTTGCATTCTCCATTATACCCACGGCTTATAGAAAATATCTACATAATCTTATTTACATTGAAGTATATGTTGGTTAACTTGATTTATTCCTTGTTTTCTTCGCCATTTTGACGCACCCGTCTTTTTTTCTTTGAAAATTAGCTAGCATCTAAGTTTCGTCGATACATTTATTTGTTTTTTTTTGCGTGCATGCATTACTAACTAGATCGTGGCTTAGCGCGGGCGTAAGTACGAATTGCTATATAAGCTGACACAGCCATTACTGTGATGTTGCGCGTGTTGAGTGCTATTTTTACATCACGCATGCACTGCCGTCTATTTATAACGGATTAATGTACTGGGTAGTTGGTCGAAGCAGCGCTGATGCGAGGAAATGTGCGGTTACCATGAGAATCTACAAATATCCTTTGAGATTATAGAAACATTGTTGCACTTTCCATTAAGGATTGGATTGGAGCGTATGATTTTTGAAGTGTCACAGGGGTAATGAAATGGCATTTTCACTTCTTTCCATTAAAATTCGGACCAATTAAATTCAGAAATAACGATGAAAAAATCTAACGAACCAAATCTTAATTTGCCTTAGGAAAAAGAAACTGGTCCTTCTCGTCCATTATAAAATGACAAAAGAAAAAAACAATAAAAGAGAAAAAAGACCGAACGAATCTCATTCATTTCGATAAAACAAAAAAAAGTGCTTCAAACGCCCACCCTATCCCCCACAGCACCCTTATCTTAATTAAGAATTAAGTTAACACAGATCCGGGAGCTTTAAATTAGAGATGCGAAGTAAATTGGACATTTTTAGGTTTATGGCCGTGGCCGCCACCCCCAAACCACCCTCCGTCACCGAACGGAACTGACCTCACCCCCTCCAAAACCAGCGGTCACAGTCGTGGACGCTTCACCCCACACGAAATAAAAGGAAATTGCTGGAAATTAATTCAGAGCCGTCCGCTTCTCAACCCGGTAGTCCCCGGTCCGTTTCAGTATCTATTTCTCTCTGCTTCGGGGTTGCCTTTCCGTACAACGGGTGAAGGGCGAGAGGTGTAATTGTTCCTTGCGGCAGCCGACGAGTCTCTGGGAGCATCCGGGCGTGTCAGAATGCGAACCGTCTAAAGGGGTTAATTGGGGCGGCCTGCGAATATTAACAGAAACAAGAAATGATTTTTTTTTCGTCGCGGCTCAGACTTAATTCTATGCTTCTGTCATCATGTTTTTGGGTGAGTGACAAAAGATTTTAGAAAGTTCTCGGGGAGAGAAGAAACATTTATCTTCAATTGTTTAATGTACCTAAAAGGGAAGTTTGGAGTCGAGAACTCGAGAAGGCGTTTTGAAAGTTCGGGCCAAAATTCTGAATGATTAAGTTTGATGCATATACTGACTTGGAAAAAGGATGAAACGAATTCGATAGCGCCTAGGTATGTATATATACCTATAAAGGAGGAACACGTAAACATATTCAAGAATGGTAGAGAAGCGGTTGAGAGAGTATGAGAGGATTGGAGAAGAAGCAAGCAGCTTCTAGTCCCGGAAGATAGACTAGTACTTTAGTTAGAAAAAAAACGAATATCGCAGCAGACCAGAATCTGGTACACAGACGGATCGAAAACGAGCACAGGGTCGGGGGCAGGGGTATACGGGGGCAGATCGAAAGGAAGGCTACGCGTATCCCTTGGAAAGGACACCTCCGTGCTTGAAATTGAAATCCGTACAATACAAATCTGTGCTTGAGAGTATCTGCAGCAGGGGCCACAAAGCCAGCCGTTCTACATTCTCACGGACAGTCAAGCTGCCTTAAAGGCATTGGCATTTCATCGGATATCTTGCAAGCTAGCATGGGACCGTCTGCAAAACCTTAAGAACCTGGCGAAACAAAATAGAGTCAAGCTGATGTGGGTGCCGAGGTATAGGGGAATTGCAGGCAATGACCAGGGGGATCAGCTAGCAAGGAAGGGTTCCGAAATGATCTTCATTGGACCTGAGTCAATTCTCGAGATCATAAAAGCCGCTGCGCGGGGTGCGGTAACTGAGTGGGTGACTGAACAACCCCAGAAACACTGGCACCATCTAGCAGGACAGAAACACAGCAAACAGATGATGAGGAAACCATCACAACGTTTGACAGCGGACATACTGTCTCGTAGCAAAACGCAAATTAGGGTGATGACGTGTCTACTTACTGGACACGGGAGCCTAAGGAAACACCTGCACAGAATGGGAGTCTACAGAGAAGAACCACTGTGTAGATTATGCAATGATAGAAAAAGAGTTAACAGCCTCTCATATTATATATGAATGCTACGCATTAAGCCACCGGAGAAACCCCCAATCAGGTGCAATAGACACACCGGCATACCGGAAAAGGATTTGACGTACACTCTGCTAACCCTCGTCAGGGGGTAGATCCGTTGGAATAATTAGGATATAACTGAATGCAGAGTAATACAATAGGCCTCAAGGCCGCAGTGTTAAGGGATGTGAGAGACCTTTCCCTGCATTGGGGTCCAAATCAAATCAAATCAAGGAAAGATGAATGTGAGATAACCATCATTAGAATATCAACCTATCGGTAAAAGGAGTCGTGTTAGGTCAGCAGAAACATGGCAAAGGGGT
>JARFOC010000954.1:0-15256 GCA_031763485.1 Osmoderma eremita | reverse complement strand
ACAAACAACATTTGAAATTTACAGGATTATTGTTGGTCATAGCTCCGCAACCATGAGTATGTAAAATCACATCAAAAGTTTTTTCAGTGTACTGTACTCCTTTGCAGTACTATTAAATATTCATCGTGTAGTTGTTGGTTTGACTTATTTACATAAGAATTAATATTCTAGATATCCTTTATTCAATCGATTTCATAATCGCCATAAATAAAATTCCCGAAATTCCGTTTCCAACGAATCCACCACGTAATGGTGGTAATCGATTCTTTTTACGCAATCCTTCACCACCTTAGCACGCAACCTCATTAAAATTCTTCGCCCATACTTTTGCTACTGTTAAAACAAGCGATCAGCGTAAGATTTCGACACTAAAAATTCCAACTTGCCAATATTTATTTAAATCTATTGGGGAAATAGTAAATTTCAGAACTAGAAGAAAACTATTCTTAGAAATTATTCGCAGTCTTCCCGAAACCTAACGGTTAAGCATCTATAACAGGATTTTTATAAAGAAATATACGATAAAAGAGCGGCTGTATAGATTCACTTTCACTTATATGCAGATCATTTGCATGTTTTAAATAAATTAACTGATACTGGTCACGTAGTTTTGCGTATTTTGTACGATATGCGCGTATATACCATTGCCGAAGCCAAACAAGGACGGATATACGCGGTCGAAGCGAAAATTCTGTACTCTCTGTAACCACCAAGCGCTTTTCGTACGGATCACACACATCGCATGCTACATTCCAACCGCTGGAAGGAGGTAACAGTGGCATACGTCCTTACAAGGCAACCCATTTTCAATCGATGCTACTACGGCGGAACTAAGTCCGAAGATTCCCACGCATAGCCGTTCTATAGACTAACGGAATATCTTGGCTATTAATTTCAATGTACTACTATACAGTAGAATATTATTTCTGGATGGATTCTTTTCGTGAACAGAGAAGCTCGCAGTATCGAGTCGTTAATTGGCAAAATACTGTGCTACTCTGTGGACATACATACAAGTGAAGGAACTAAATGGACGTTTAAGTTAATGGGATACTTTGTTTGTGAATATAAAGCTCAGTGTTGTACTAGTGGGAAATATGTGATTGCTTCCTACGAAATGGTAAAGAAAGTATTAAATATTTATATAAACTTTTGCAGGTGCTACTTTGAAGATTAGTCATTACGGCATTGCAATTCGTGTAATAAGTAAGAAAGAATTAGATAGGATTAGAATATATGTAAATGTCAAGTAAGCAAAGAATTGTAACGGAATAAAAAGGAAGTAATATACAACGGAAGCGCTAGTTATGCAATATACTCTGCAGTAACCACTACTGTAATGATGTAAGTTTTAAATTAAAAAAAATAAAAACACCTTTTCCCACAAACAGTACAAAAATAGGTTAACGTGGTGAGAAACAACGACAAATGTATAATCAAGTTTAAAAAAGATATACATCATAATATACAGGATGCCCATCTTCTATCTCCGTATATGGGTAACTTTCTTAATATTGAAGATATAAAATCAGTTAAATAGACAAAGTTGCTGAGAAAATAGAGTTACAGTTGGTACTAGTGTCACATTTGGTATCCATTGCAAGGTATGTGAGATATTCAAGAAAAAATAAAAGTTGCCAAAAACTTCAACGTCCAATATGTTCACAACCTCTTAAGATAAAATAAAGGTGAAAACTGTTTCTAGTACAGTTTTTTATGTAGAATCTAACAATGTAATTTAAAAATCCATGGCACTCTTTATTTTGGAGATATAATACAAACTTGAATTTTTTTAAAGAGTTAATGTTCGCTCAACCACTGATTAAGCTTGTCAAGAAAATAATTATATTTATATTCTAGAGTTTCTTTTACTTTATCCGCTATAACAACAGAAATGTCATCAGCATACAAATTTATATGACTGAGATTGTCCAAAAAAAATTTTCAATGTCATTAATATATAACAAAAATAGAACAGGATCTGAGACCGAACCTTGAGGACTCTCATACTATTGCTGAGAGAGAATTGATAGGTTGTATAACTCCTTCAAAGTTAAAATTCAATGATACAATCTGCTGCCGATCACTCAGAAAAGACGATACCCACTGCAATGCAATCCCCACACCAATAGCCGACCACTTCCTCAACAAAATGGCATGATTGACGCAATCGAATGCCCTGCTGAGATCACAGAGGATCTCAACAGGTCACTCGCTCCCGTAAAGGTAATTTAATATATTTTGATAGAATGAATTAATAGCAGTAAGCGTTGACTTCTTATGAACAAATCCATGCTGATTACAAGTTACCTATGTTACCCGTATCAGGAGCGGCTTGAAGAGAGTGTTGGGATGTAGTGTCAGTCAAAAACCTAAGAGAGACAAGGACGATGTGATATCATCTTTCTGATAGCGATATTTGATTTAAAAATTATTGCATTTAAAATGGATAAAAATGGACTTCCTTAGTTTTGGATAAGTGATTGCAATGCCCTCTATACAGACCCTTTGCTGTGATATTGGGGAAATTGTACAGACGTCTTCTAACGTAACTATAAAGGACTTTATGAGCAAGTTTGCCCCGAAATCGTTTCTTAAAGAAATATAAGCCTTTGAAGATTTTGAATGTTGTTTGGAAAAGCAAACCGAAACTCACGCGTAGCTGACTCTATAGGGCAACACTTTCAAATTGCCAAAGTACCGCAAAGAGTACATTTGCCGAAATTCATCGTAGGGCATAGGAAGTTGGTTGCCTATCTTCGAAAATGTTTTGAGTAAGGGACACTCCAGTAAGAACAATTTATTTGGAGGAACAAGTTGTGGATATGGTCGATGCTAACGCTGGTACTAGTACAAGATAATTAGCAGCAGACTGTTTACTGTAGATGTCTCACAAACAACTGGGTGGAAAATTATTTATGGAAACAACACAAACCCTGGCCAGCCCTAAGTGAACATCACAATCATCCTTGATTACAATTTTGTCGCTGGCTTTTACAACATTGATTCTAACCTTTATAAAATAGTGCTGTTTACAGATGAAGCAAAATTCAATTGAGATTCCATAATTAATTTCAACAACATTGATCAATGGTTAGAAGATAATCCATAAGTCATTAAGCCAACACGACATCACAATTTTCTCTGCACGTTTGGTGGGGAATAATAAGAGATTATCTGTTTTTTCTTCTGCCATCAATTCTTAATAGTTAAATCTATTCGCGCTCTTTGGAGGAAGGATTACCTATTTTACTGGAAGAAGTATCATATTGGAGTTTGTGGTTTATGCACGATGGCGGACATACTTCAGAATAGCCGCTCGAGAATTTTTGAATAACATGTACCGTAACCATTGAACAGGGAGTGGAGGAACGATTGCTTAGCCTGCTCACTCGCCCATTGTTTGGATTATTTTCACGTTACGTTGACCCGTTCCCCAATGTGCAGTTACTGAGAGAATATATTTAATAAGGATTTCAGAAAATAAGGGATACACTGGGGAACCCTGGAGAGTGTAAGATGGTTACTGGTTACGCACTGTCAAGCATGCATTGATGCAGACTCTGGATATTTTTAATAATTGCTGTAGTTTAACCCGAGTTATTCCATTACTTTAGTATTTGCATCAATTAAAGTAATATTGAAAAAGTTTAGAGGTTTATAACCTTTTCAGAAGGCATTTTGGGGCACACCTTCACAAATGGCTATTTTTTTAGAACTTGGTAAACGTTACGGAAAACACTCTGTATATTTCCAGTTTCCTTCATCACAACTCTTCTGATTTAATAGCCACTATAAGGTGGTTAGTAGATACGTACATAGGTGTATTTTATAAATTCTAGAGAACGTAGTGACAACTTCCAGTGAAGTGTGCCAAGTCTACTGCAACATTTTTCCTCGTGACATTACCATTCTAATTACGTATAGGAGCCAGGATTTATCGAGGCGACATGTTCGTTACCGAGAAAACTCTAGCCGGTGGCCGGTTTTCTTAATCGCACTGCCGAGAAAAAGAAATCGCGAGGAACGCCTAACTAATGAATCACGAAGCGTTAAGCACCGCTCCCTCAAGGTCATCCGTTACTCCGCGCGCCATCAGCACTTCGCGACGGCCGACGCCGCTAATTACGCGAACAACGGTGACTCAAAAGATGAGTCGTAAATGGTTCGGATGAAAATGAAAAAGGATTAGTGACGATGTGATGAATTATTCAAATTCCATTTTTTTATGGGCGATGCGAATTAATATCACTGTTATGTTAGGATGTTTACGATACCGTACAAAGTCACAATTTTGTTTACATCCTTTTAATTGCCTTTCATTTTATAAGTTTAAGGATGTTGTCATCTACACTTTAATCTTAAACTTTATCCTACGCATTTTTACACGTTTCATCAAGCAAATACATATTTAACAAAACGATCTTCAAAATTACCAATTAAGTAGTAATATTCCCACAGAATCTTTTAGTCTTTTAATCCGTGCTGCAAATATAACACTAAACCCCTTTATTTTCGTATAGAAAATAGTTTAAGTCCTCCTAACAATATAAAATTGCTTTTTTTGTCATATTTCATTGCACCAATGCTAAATTAACTTTCCGAAACAGTATTCGTATGGTTTGTGAGTTGAGAAAATCTCACGTAGTTTTGTTGTTCTGTTGCGTTTGTTCTACAAAACGTGCCACCTCAATTGTGAATTCGATTCAATCTTTTTCTACGTAATACCTGATTATCCTGACATTAAATTTCTTAGAATATACGCGTACTTTTTTACCAAACAATAGTGCATTGTTAATTTCCACTGACTTTCGCTTTCCAGTGAAAGGGCATTTGAGATTGTATCGAAAAATTTATTTTGGCCGGTTTATGTTGAAGAAAAATGACTGTCCTTCAATTAATAAGGGGTATTATATGAATGGAGCAGTAGTGGTCTAGTGGTTTTGGTACTTGACTGCTAGGCGATACGTTTCAAGTTTAAATTTTCGAGGACATGCTTGGCCGGGTGGCCTACTCAGTCACTTAAACTAATTGAGGGCCTGCGTTCTGTTGAACAAAGGGTAATAATGCGACTATAAGTCTACAATAGCGCCTCGACCATCACCTGGTACATAGCAATGCATCCTCGCCTGGCTCTTTGCCTAACCTGGAACTTCGCACGCAGTGGCCACAACGCCTATCGCACTTTCGCAGGCCAAACTCCTTTATGGAGTGTAAAGGCTCCCCATTATTATTATTACATTCTTTAAACAAGGATTTGACAACATAGTCAAATCCAAAATGATAAAAGACGCAGGATATGAAAGTATCAATAAAATTGATAGAAAAAGGACAATGTGGAGCTCACAAGCAAGAATGCTCGAAGGACTCTCCGAGCCTATCAATGTAAAGAAGGATGTGTAACAAGGAGATGCACTTTTCCACCTTGCTATTTAACATAGCACTGGAATGAACGATCAAAGCAACGGGAATCAAAAGAACTGTTGAACAAACATCCATATAGTAGTATACGCAGACGATATAGCATATAATAGCGGGAGACCAAAGGAAGTTAGATAGAAGCATTGATGAATCTGGAGAGAAAAGCAAAAAAGAGGGGTTCGGAAATTGATAAATATAAGATTAGTTCGAAGAAAGACACAGCTTACGTTAAACTTCCACCAAGACAGAAAATTTAAAAAAACTAACTAGTTCCTATCAACGGTAAGAATTGGAGGACCGTAGAAATTGAAGCGGTTAAGAGAAGCTATTGGAAACAACAGAAGCTGTTAGATAGCCATAATATCAAAATATGCGGCTCAAAAAAAATGCGAAGGGCATTTGAAGGTGTTTGAAAGAAAGTCTTAGGAAAAATTCGGGTGCAAGATTTACGGATGAAGAATATATAGAGCTCATCAACTACGAAATGGAATACATAATGGAGGAGGAGAAGTATATGGTGAAAATTGTTAAAGCCCAACGGTTACGATGGTTTGGATATATTCAAAGAAAAAAGCTGGATTAATTAATTTGGAAAATAACTGAATTAAACCAGTAGAAGACTAAACCAAAGTCAAGATGGCGAGATCAAGTGTATGCAGACATAAAAAAAAACATGAGAGTAGAAAACTGGCGGAAACCAATCAAGGAGAGGAAAAAGAGGAAACTAAAAACTAGAATGGAGAGGCCAGCAAATTGATTTATAGCCTAAACAAGAATCAGTGAGCTTCAACAGCCACTCCCATCTTTACGCATGGGCTCGCTGGGCTGATCAATGGGGCCCCCAAACCTTAGCGGCAGCAACGGAATCGAAGATGAATTTTTCAATCACCGTACAGATTCGATTACTATTACAAGGTACCAAATAATTTCGATATCAGACTTCGGTATGTAAAGTAAACAAAACAATTTTTCACAGACTAAACCAGCAACCAGCTTGTAAACCTTGTTACAAGCATGATATAGAAATTATTCGGTTCGCCGAACTGAATTATTTACTGTTAGGATATGATAAATTCTTTGCTCAGTCAACTAGACCGTTAATTAAGGATAGATTGTTAGTGGCTGTGACGAATTTGCTAAAAATCTATTACAGTGAGCGCAAGAAAGTTAGGGATGGAATGCACCTAACAGAATATTTGAGAGATATCCGATGAAGTGAGATTGAAGAGGCTTTCAGTATTTCAGAATTATATCATCTTTTAGAAGAAAATAATATTGAAGACGCTTTTCAGGACATTAAAAAAGTAATTAGAATCTTTTTATGCATGATGGCCGCTAACTGTAATGGAGAACGGTGCTTCTCAAAACTGAGAGGGATCGAAAGTGAATTGAGAAGTACAATTCTTCAGAAAGAATTGAAGTTTGTCGCTGATGTTCATTGAAAGCGAAGTGTTTGAAGAGGTAGATTTTGTCATTCGTGATTTTTCCACTTAAAAGTCTAGGAAAGTACCTCTTGTATCGATACGGATTTTTAAAGTATGTTTGCAATTGTTAGTAAATTTTCGAAAATAAATTATACCGGCGCTAATGTCGTTCGTTCCTGTTAATATCCATTTTAAATTTATCTCGAAAGAGTCCCATGCACCCCATTACCCATGGCCCCCACTTGGCTTAAGACGGCCCTGTCAACAGGAGCGGTTTAAATTCGAATTTTCAATATTTCATTCTCAGATGGATATTCTAAATGGCAATTTCAAATTTTAAATGAATAATTTCGGTTGAGGCTCGTTCGAAACCTGCCCCTGTCGTAGAAGCCAGTTTTAAGTCGAAAAAGAGTAAGCATCATGCAACGAGAGAGACGCACACGATTATGCCAGTTTTCGCGCATCTATCAAGTATGGAACGAGTAACTTCCAGTTTGCCGAAGCAGTATGCATAAAATAAGAATAAATATAGCAATAAATGTGGAATAAACCACAATTATTTGCAGGACCAAAAGTAAAATTTACTACATGGTGATTGTCAAATATTTTCAATGTACTTTGGTGTAAAAACTTTAATAAACAGTTATGAGTGCAAATATTAATAAGAAAACATTATCAATTGCGAATTAAATTTAAAAGTCGAATCCTTAAAAACACATTGCCTGTGAGCATACTTGCAAGCGGGTTAGATTTTTATCCACTTATAATTAGAAAATCAAAAGTAATAATTGGATTTGTACTAGTTGCTGATCAGAAGGTTCTAACAGCGGAATGGAAGTCTTCGATATCATTCATTAACGTTAAAATCCACGGCATAGAGTCTATGACCATGTTTCTTTTAACTGCTTAGCAAGTTCAAAATTTAAACATCTTTTTTTTATTCACAAATTTTGAGGTTAGTATTTAAAAAAGCAGGAGAGACGTTTTGCCTATTAGTGAGTAAAATGATGATTTGCAATGGAAATATATCAATATTTACCGAAATCATAAATTTGTGTCCAAAATTAATTTTTTAACTCAAGATTTTATGTTTGTTTCGGATTTATGCAAAAATTTTAAATAAAATGAAAAAATTTACTTGAAATGATCATTTTAAAACTGATTGTTTTCCTATATTTTCAATTCATTAATATCTATTCCTCTGTTTTATATTATTATTTTGTTATACAGCAGAAACCCTAGAAACAATGCGGGTTGTCGCATGCAAAGTAAATGCAACCGCATTCCTTTCTAAGAAAACCAAACAACACATGGTCGCGGTGAATTTTTGCTCTTACGACACCCAATAAATACCAAGGTTAAAACCAATGTGTCCGTTAATTGGCCAGCACGTATATAGATTTACCAAGAGAAAAAGAAGGAAAAAAATGTCTTAGCATGCTGACTTTTAATTTCATAGCATCCAAATTATTACTATACACGTATCTGTTGCGATTATAATTTGATTGATATTTCCGCTCTCGAAGAATTTGGAGTATAAAATTACGTCAATACCATTAGGTTTTATTTAAGGAAAAAAAGAAACAGTTTTAGTTTAGGCTCAGAAAAAAATCCCATGGAAAAATTAATAAAAACTATTTTATGTATTTTTATGTAAAAACTGTATTCAATTCTCTTTTATCTTAGATTCGCCTTTCATTTAAAATCCATCCGTTCATATTCTTTATCTGGATGCTCCTAAAAGCCCTGTAATTTCCGTTAGCACACATACACTTTTTTTTTTTTGGTAAATATCCCCCCATATCTCTGTTTATCGAAGACATAACAAGAGTGACAATATGTTCGTTAAACACACATAGTGTAAAGGTGTAAACGCACGTCAAATTGTTATCCACGCTAGACCAGATACTGCGGTAATTGATAGATAAGTAGGCATCGATTTGTTATTTAATTAACGATAATTTTACACATCCGAAAGCTGTCAACAGAAAAACCGTTTTAAATATGCAAATATGACGGTATTTTAGTCAGAGAAATGCTTAAAAATCCAGGTATATAATATATTAAATACATACTTATATGTATTAAAATGACGCAGTCGTTTTCCAGAATACATTCTACAGATCCGTAATCACATATGAGTAACGTTATGGCAGATTTATATTTAAGGAAATGATCCTTCCCGACCAAATACGCTAATTAATTGTCTATCTACATAGAAGACGTTCTCAGAAACCCAATAAATGCCACAGATGCATTTAACTAAACGTAATTTATGTAATCTTAAAACATGTGCCATTCACGTTGCACTTGTGCTGTAGTTCTGTTAAAATTTAAGGTTACATATGCGCAGTACACAAGCACGCAGACGGCTGAAGAACTTCGTGATATTGACATATGCAGACAAAACGGCGTCTCATTACTCGGACAAATAATGTTTATTTAAATTACCGAGCGTGTAATTACATGTGTAGACACATCGTTAAAGCATTTGCTCTCTAAGTAGATGCTTTTGAAGTGAGTTTATGTTACTCTAAGTTGGGCTTTTTACAACCGCTTTAGTAGGACACGAAGTGTTAGTATTGTGGTTTCCATTTCAAACTATGGAATCGCATTGTTGAAATTCAAGACGAAGCAGTAAAGAACAATACTATAGATTGGACCTCCAACTAAGTTGTATATTGTATGAAGACATAAAATGATAGAAAACCCGGTAACTTTTCAAAAATAAATATTTGTGGTGAACTTACGTGTAAGTTATTAGATTCACTCAAGGACGATATACTGGAAGATCTGCTACCCAAAGGCTCCGGACTTAAACTGCCGTAGGATGTTGTCGAACTCAAGGACACAGTGTCAGCTCTGCTCCTGTAAGGAGAAAGCTGCACGTGTTTCATCATCTGTAACAAAAATAATCGCATAAAATCACTGGAATCCTATCTATCATTAGTTTTAGATTAAATCTCGCACTACTAAAACCGATATTGACTGAAAACATCTAGATCCTCGTTTATTATTTTTACACTTACGCTCAGCCGAAATGCTTAGAGACCATAAAAAATATGAGTTTATATGAAATAGACCTTGGAGAATTAACACTCCCTATTATCATACGAACTGTATTCGACAAATGAATGCTCTGTAATCATTTTTTCTACAATATATTACGTAGTTATCCAATGGCGAAGACGTATCGTTAAAATGAGAATCAATTTTCTCAAAATTTGCTTCAGATATTATTAGCGTAACCTTTATGTAATCGTAAATATCCTATAAGCGTTATAGCAATTATGTACTGATTTTATTAGATTCAGGCGGAAGAGCTCTAATTATACAGATTAAACCATCAATGTTAAAAACAATTTAGAAGTGGGCGTTAATAATTCAATAATTAGTAAGACAGATTGCTTTGAGGAATGGCTTGAGAAAGAGTAATATTATTCGGGGTCGATATATTTAAAATTTAAAAATAGCATAAGAAAAATATTATAATTCCAGTAAAGTATTCTTAACTTTTCTATGTAACTTCACTATTTTTGTGCCAATAAATTCTTTTAGGTAACTAATAAAGAGAAATTAATATATTAAAAAACTGGAAAACCCTACAGAAATACCCAATTTTCAAGAATAATTTAAAAGTAATTGATAACCAAGGATTTCTGTGTATTTTTTTTATTATTTCTAAGCCGCATTTACCAAGCTCGGGCTTCAGATTGAGTTTGTATATAGATGAATACTTCATCTATATAGGAATTTAGGAAAAATACTTTTTAGAAATTTTTTTTTATATTAATTTTGATAGTTGATATTAACGTAACCCGAGGAGTGATTCGATGCAATATGCTTATTGTAATTCGTTTAGTTGAAATTTAATAATTAGTAAGAGAATTTGGTTGAGCTATCGCGTATTCTTTTAAACAGAACTTTCTGATTTTGGGGATATAAACAGATCAAAGCGAAGGGTGAAACTATAGAATTAAGGATCAACGAGATGAAGATGAAGTACATGCAAATAGGTCGAAGGGAAATTAAGGGAAAGGTAAACATTCAAGAAGATATTTTTGAAACTGTTAACAATATTAAATACTTGCGAGTAAACATAAGCAAGACAGGAGACAACCTTCAAGCAATAAAAGAAAAAGTACAGCAAATGAATTGAACATTTTACGCGAACAAAAAGACATACAGAAACAAACTTAGGAAGAAAACAAAAATAAAAATGTATAAAACTTTACCAAGGCCTATGTTAGCCTCTGCGGCGGAGACAATGACGCTAACAAAAGAGGGAGAAAAAAATTCTTCAAACACAAAAAAGAAAAATAATAAGAAATATGATGGGGGGAATAATGGAAAATAGATTATATAGGAGACGGACGAACCAAGAACTATGGGTGGATTTGAATGGGGAAATGGTGATAGGATTTATAAAAATGCAGAGAGTAAAACGGATGGGACACATACAGGAAAATATCAGAAGAGCAAGTCCGAAGAATAACGGAATGGCAATTGGGAGGAAAGAGAGCACGAGGCAGACCAAAGACCAAATGGAAAGACGAAGTAGAAGAAGACCTAAGAAGAGCAGGAATAAGAACAAGATGGAGGACGATTGTCGAAGACAGAAAAAATGGAAGGAGGTAGCAGTCAGAGTGAAGGAGGGCGTCTACGTAATGTAGAGGATTTTGCCCTCATCCAGCCGTCGAGGTTCTGGAAAGCTTCCTTATGGAAGCGGCGAAGGTCCGTTGGGGGTGTGAAGTCATATATATAATAATTATATATATAACAGGTACTTGGATTTGAATCATAAATCACATGACCGAATGAACGAAACATATCTATTATTAAAAGCATCTCTTTTCCCTCTAGCCATTCATAAAATATTTACACCCGCTCGCATTTCACATTCCCGAAAGCAAAGATTCCTGGCAGGGTCTTGCGCGGCCGTGCTTAACTATGTGCTGTTGCTGTAATAAATTCATCAAACTCGGGAGGCTGACTGGGCTTTCTCAATTAAAAAGGTTTTTTTATGTTTTATTCTTTTTAACGATTAGTAGGGGTCTAGTTCGCGCGTGGGTGTTATTGATTTCATCAATATTAAATTATCTGCGTTTATATTATATCCGTTTCGTCGAATGTGTTCAGCAACACTAGACATATCTGCTTTTCCATATGGATAATGAGCGATATGTTCTTTATACCTAGTTTAAATTGCCTCCTTATTTGACCAATATAGAGCGTTTCACAATCTCCAAATGTAATTTTGTAAGTACCTGACTTTTTCTAATTCCTCTCTTTATTCTATGAAAGGGTAGTATTAAAAAATTATTCTTGTCGCGACGTTATACTGAAATTGGCGTTAAAACCCAGCGACAAAAAGAAATTTGAAGAAAGGGATTACTATCCCAAAATGTTCCTATTTGGGGACATTGGAATTACGTCACAGTGAAATTCAATTTTTGTTGTTCTTTTAAGAACTTTATAGATTTCGCCCTATGTATGTTTATATATTCCAAACCTTTCTCCACTTAATTAGCCAACACAAATTTATATAACGAACATTTTCCATAGCCATTGAGAAGATCTTGAGTTATCTCAAAATAATGGTTTATTCAATAATCACTCAGATGTTGAAAGGCAAGTAAAGTTTATAAACGTTAACAAATTCATTTCGCTTTCTAAACGAGAAAATTTAATACTGCATGTATTAAATCTTCTTTAATAGACCTCCTATATAATTGTGTGGTATAAATGGCATAAAACAAAAAAAAAAAGAAAACTGCTGAGAAAGCAAAGCATTGTCAGAGACAGCAGTTAACTTAATTTTTAAAAATTTAAATATATTTGTTTAAAAAAGAAGTATGTTTTGTATAGATATTTTCACGTTGTCAATTAAGAACTTTTTTTTTGATTTCCGAATATAAACTGCTCTAACAAGTTTATTATTGCTTTAATAGATTTATAATTAATAGAATGCTACCGTTTTACACCTCAATTAACCACCATGGATTCAAAGCAGCTTTGATATTCTGCATAATATTAAAATTCCTGAATAAAAATCCACTACACACTATATGGAGTGGGCAGCAGATATTCCAGCGAGGTGTGAATTAATTTATTTATTTTCACCATTAATACGCCTGCACCTCTATTTCTTACAATTCCATAAATAGGTGGTGATGTGCACAATATCGTCGCGTCAGTTAGCGGAATATTTCGCTTTTTATGCAGGTATAAATCATCATCTTTCTAATTTTCCGTGAAGTGAAGAACGTCTAAAATTGCGGTGACAAAGCAAGGTGTAATTACAGCAAATTCACGCCATAGATATTTTTAAATACGCCACACAATAAGGGCGATCTGTGAATAGTTAGATTACGCAGCAAAAAAATTGTGTTTACAGTTAGGAAATTGTGTATACAAAACATTACGTTGCAACAGTATTTCGTTTTGAGATACTGTTTAGTTTACAGTTTCTCTTTAATAAAGCTAGAGATGATGTAAAAAAAGGTAAAATAAAGGAAAAACGGGGTATTCCAAAAAAATCTGTTGTTCGTAAAGGAAAATTTAAACAGGATATTGCAGTGTAGAAGTAGAAATTAGCAGCATAAAAATAGAAATATGATTATGCAATAATGAAAATAATTAATATTTTCTGATGTGTAAATACTAAGAAACCGCGTGGACTATTGTTTGGTTGTACGATGCGAATAAACAGTAAAATAATAAATACCGCGTTCCAGTTCAGTTAGCGTGTGTATTATAGTATCTGGCGATTGAAATCGTAAACGGAAACTCCAAATATTATAATTTATGAAGTTCAAATCCCACTTTTTACTGACACTAAAAGACGTAGAGTCAAAACAATAATTAGTAACGTTATAGAGTCTGCGTATGTTTATATAAGCAGGTGATTTATTAACCTTGTTATTTTCACACGATTTTTGGTAGGATTAATACTTTTGTTTTAGTTTGAAAACAATGTTTTTTTTAAACAAATTACTTTTTTAATGACGTTAGAACAAACTTAAGGATTTCGATAAAGAAACATGTATAGGATTTAGATCAATGTAGATTGTGGTAAAGATTTCATATTGTATCATACGCAGTCTTCTAAATTGCTTCCGTAGTTTCATTTGGCAAACTTTTCAAATATAGAATTTCATTTTCTATTATTTTTTTCAATTCCGTGATCTGCCCAGTTCAAGTACAGAATTACGGGAAATTTTTTTCCGGTGGATGCATGGTCCCTTAATCACACAATCAACAGCAAATGCGTTTAGCGCGCTGGAAAAATTGAAAAAGGAGAACTCGTCCTCCTTCAGGATACCATCTGGCAACCCTGATTCCACAACAAAAGTAGCACTTCTTCTTCTCGTTCTCTTATCCTGCCGGATTGGAGGTTCAATTTTTCCATACTTCACGATTCTTCGCGAGCCTTTTCATCTCTATCATTGATTTGTCTCTACTCGTACCAATTTCTTCAATCTTTTGCATCCACTTTTTTAATAATGCGTCTTTTTCCTTTCTTATTAAATGGTCGAACCATCGTAGCTGTTTCTGCTCCATAAATTCCACTATTCCCTCTTAGTGGGTCCGTTACTCTTTCATTTGTTATTTTAACATATCTGGTCTTCCCCTCGATTTCTTCTTGAGAACATCCTTTCCGTCGCATTCAATTTACTTTCATGCTTTTTATTTGTCGTCAAAGTTTCGGTTGCACACGTTAATGCAGGTCCCGCTATTGCGTTGTATACCTTTAATTTTACTTGTTTATCAATTTCTGTTTTGCCTAATATTGTTTCGTTAATTGAATAATAGATATTTTTTGTATTCTGTATTCTATGTGCTATGTTCGTTTCATCATTCCCATATTTTCTATCTCCTCTTTCCATATTCTTACTAGTCCTTTCACTTTCGTATATGTATCTGCTATTAGGACAATGTCGTCCGTATATAATGATCTCTCTATTTTTATTGGTGTTAGATGGTAGTATCCTATATGTCTGTAAATACTGTATTTTTGTTTTTGGGTTATTTGGGAAAATGATGTTATCTGCCGGGTTATAGATAACTCCTTCCACCTCGGAAGCTTTGTCCTATTGTGGAGCGGATGGTATCCTAGAGTTCATCCAACAAGTCCAGGCCCTTGAGGTAGCTCCGAATCTTGCTGTATGAGGAGTTTTTCAGGTCAGCTAGGGTGGTAATGTCCCCCTCCCCACCAAATGGTGAACCTGATGCGGGTGACCGCCGGACAGTGGCACATAACGTGCTATACTGTTTCTTCATCCTCCATGCACAGCCGGCATTCGGTTTCTTCCGATAATCCGATTCTGTGTGGGTGTTTCCTGAGTTTGCAGTGACCTGTAAACACAGAAGTGATTACTTTGATCCTTTTACGATCAAGTTTTAGTAAT
>JARFOC010000953.1:0-27712 GCA_031763485.1 Osmoderma eremita | reverse complement strand
AAATGAGGGGGTGGGGGGTTGTTTTCGTAAACAGATACTTGATATCGGGAAAACAGTTACACCGTCGTTTAGGGCATGTGAAACAGATAAAATCTTGCCTTAACTTTTTTTCGCTATAGTTTCTGAGTTATTAAGTGAAACAGCGAAAGGTAGCCTTGAGGTTAGGGTGGCCGGCACCCCCCTAATGGGCGATTGGGCCGCTAAGATAGTTGCCGTTGGTCTTACACTATAAACCCACCAAGTTTCATTTAAGTCGGTGAGACACACTTGCCTGCCTTCCCTTGTTAGTGGGTATACCAAATAATATATAAAATGTGTTCTTAGATTCATGAATATGCTGATGATCTTAAAATTTATTGCAGCATTTCTAACGGGGACGATGTAACGAAATTACAAGGTGATATTTATGCTATTGAACAAAGGAATAATTTGCACCTGAATATTAGTAAATATTCAGTAGTGTCTTTTTGCAGAAAACTGAATCAGTGATGTCCATCCAAGTATATAAGGAGTCAACTGATGAGAAACAAGAATTCTGCGTTAGTTTTGACTATATCATGTCAATTACTTGCCATACAGATACAATTTGCTCCCTTACAACGAAAGGTCTTTGGTTTCCGGATGAGGTATGCTCGGTGCTTTTAGAACTTTGATGTAAACATACCAGGTGCTTTATTCTGCTTTTCTGCGACGTCAATTGGAATACGATTAGGTGGTGTGGTTTCCATTTGAAAAACTGTGGAACCCTAATACCCGTGTTATAAGGCTGATGGTATTTTGTTGGTGGGCACACGCTTGCTATATATTCTGGTGTCTGCAATAGCTGATCACAGTCACACTCAAGATCAGCTGTTCCCGACCGTTTGGAATTCACGGGTTAGTAACTCAAAATTAGAAATCTCGCATATCAACCCTTCCCCAATATATTCTTCAAATAATCTCAATCATATTTTCAAAAAAGTTTACATATTTTCTTGTTTCCAATGCCGTATCTTCCCTTTTAGATTATGCTGAATGAGGGTTACGGAAGTTCTTATTCTGATCCACAAGCCACTATCGTTACAAGAAAATTGCAAAAAATATTTGGTTGTTTTGCACGTCCATTTTTACCTTTTCCTAAAATTCTTCGCATCTAAAATAACAGAAAAGCGGCACACAATTGAAATTTTACGTCCACAAGCATACTTTAAATTGGCAGAATGAACCACCAAAATGTTGGGAACCTCCAATTAGCAATCACTGGTCTGGACTATCGGCTGGTATTTCCAATATAGATTTCGGGTATAACGTACGTATTTGGCTAAGTATTGTCTTTCTTGATGAGCTGAATCCAGCAACACATGCACCATAAAAAGGGACAATACATTGGAGATTGTTGAGTTGGTTCCTCACGTCTCATACCTCTGTCAGTTGCTTTTTCTTTGCAAACAACTTGGAGAGCTTCCTAGATTTAAGACGGATTAGGTAGTTTAAATGGTCTTGGTGAATAGGAAGGTTTTAATTTTCTCTTTAGGCCATTCGCCTAATGCTAATCTGTGAACCTATTTTTTATACTGTTTATGCGTTTTCAATTTTCCTGATCAAAATCATAGTAAAGGTTTTTTTTTTCATTTTCGGCTTTTGATTTCCGAAAGATGTGGTATAGTAATATCTTTATTATTATTTTGAAGCATATTCGATGACATTATGTTTTAAAAATTTTATCGGCCAAATAGCCCCCGCGCTTCTGCTATGTGGTTTGAATTTTGGAAATCCAATTTTCGGTTACATTCTTGTATAGAAATGACGCAAGTAATACGTTTAGGATAGCAACCGCTTGTGGTTTGTCGGCATAGGCCAGAGTATTCACGTAGCTCCACACAAAAAAAATCGCGTTAATTCACAGTGTCTGAGCGGCTAGTTGATGTCTTCGCCTTGTGATATAACGAAGCCTTCTAACTTCTCATCAAAAGAATTCAGTGTATTGCCTGCTGTATGGGCATATTTGAGATCCAGACCATCCAATCTGAGCCAAAGGAATTTGGTTATGGTCGCTTGATGTCTGTGGTCGTTGATAATGTGTGGAATAATTCCGGTGGCCCAAAATCAATACCAAATTGTGCCTTTTTCGAAGTTGACGGAACCTGGTGGATGTTCGTAGTTCCCAGTTCCGCAATTTTATTTGTTAACGAAGCTAATTAACTAGAAACGAGCCTCGTCACTAAAGCTGATTTTTTCCCAAAAGTAGCATCGCCTTCCAAGTGCTCAAGAACCCAGTCAAGGAATGCAAGGCGTTTCCTATGGTTGTTGCGTTCATTTTCAATTGACCTTGCGTTACGATAATGTAGACACAATGTTTGGTCTACCAAAAACTTGGTTGTTTTGAACTTATTTAAGGACGACGGGGTGTTGACCCAGCAGCAATTAGAGGCAGGGCACGGAACGTTCGCCGAACGGAGTACTGATTTTCAAGATAAACGGTTTCCAGGCATTGTGGAATCATCCATAGTTAAATGGCAGAACCAACTGAATACCAGATTAAATATGAGAGCCATTTCAATTTCGGCTTGGTTGTGCGAGGTTGCCAAAGATCGAGCATCACTGTTGAAAGAAATTCTTTACTAATTAACAGTCACTTTTATGAGCTCCCGTTCCTTACACGTAGAGTAACACGTCCTCATCTCTCGTGTGAGCTGTACAACATAATTCAACGCCGAAACAAAACCTAAGCATAAAAGTTAGGCGCGGAAACGAACCATCAATCTCGCAGGGGCAAAATAATATATTCCCGCACAAAAGCAGGAATAACATTACGCCTCCTATCGTCCGAAAACACGTGTTCTTGGCTGTTACCCCGTTATGAAGACGTATAAGTCTTATTAATCCCGACCTAGTGGAAACGTATGTTTTTATCGGCAGAAAGACGGAACTCACTCAACCTCCTTCTTTGAGTGTCTGCTTCTGCCGCTGTGTCTCTGAACGGCTCGCCGTGTGCAGTTTCCGTTCTGAAAGGAGCAATTTATAAGAGAAAAATATACGTGCACCCGTGGTGTGGGATTGAATCTCGGACCAATGTTAGCTCTCGTAGTTCGCCGTCGCATGAAGTGGTTGGCTTTCTCATTGCGGGCTATTCGTGAAGTCCGCAGTTGATGTGTGTGCGGCTTTATATTGCCAGCTGGCAGTCCGATATCAAAAATGGGAAACGTCCAAGTGGTGTGTGTGTGTGTCCGGCGAAGAACGATAATTGCAACATAAATACTTTATGCTGACCGTACCAGAGATGCAAGCACGGTAAAAAGTACTTCCAGTTTTCTGTTTCGCGAATTTAATGGAATTTGTTTGTTAGGAATTTATATCTGCTGAATAAATGTTAAAACCTATCTGAATTGTAGGCCAGTTATTTAAACTATAAATTATAATTGTGACAATGAAAGGAGTTTTGCGAGAAAAGTAATTAGAGGAATCTGTAAGTTCCACTTATAAGCATTTACTGACATCAATGCTACTTGTATATATTAGTTACAACTTTAAGAATCCTTTAATTCTTTTAAATGACGGCCTAACATTTGAATTACGCCCAATTGAAATGACAGAAGCAGCAGAAAATATGCTTTTGTGGCTTTCCTTGTAGATCTTTCTCTTTATTTTGAATAAACATTATTATTAAATAGATCTAAAATAAAATTGCAATCTCCTTTTTGCACTATAAATAGTACGATAGGGTATCCAAATGTCATATAGCGGTGAGAATATTAGAAATTTAAAATGTAGGGCAATATAACAATGGATGGTTATACATATAAATAATCTAAAAGAAAGAATATGCTCAACAATTTACCATTATAAATACTCCTCATTCACTCTCGATATCATGAGTTGTATGAGATCAGAAAGGCGTCTTCGTACGCATAGTAGTGACCTATATTTATCCATTCATTTGATGTCCTTTAACTACCGAATCAGAAATCTCACGATCAGAAAGATGACTCAACTTGGCGTTGCTGATCTGTTAATAAAACATCTCGACAGAACATCATTGGGAAATCACTACCTGAAAACACAACCGAGCGTTGGCGCAGGAATATTCTGCAGTAACCCGAGAGTTGAGAAACACTACAATCGCGGGCAACAATTTTTCAGGTTGAAATCTATGCCATTGAGATGTGCGCAAGAGAGATTTTGAACAAAAACTTCAAACACAAAGCAATAAAAAATTTTAGTGACAGTCAGGCTGTATTGAAAGTATTCGCAGCGCACAAATGCCACTCTAAATTGATCTGGAGCTGCAAAACTATTCTAGGTATTCCGAGTCCGGCTTATAGCAGAGTTTCGATAACACCAGAGTGGTTAGGTTGCAACAACATTACTGAAGCAACGGTGAACTTTCTTAACTCCTAACAGCACGGAATAATTGCAAGTTTATGAGCGAAATAAACCTCATCAACTCAATCACCGTTCAGAATATACGAAGGCACCCGAACCCACAAAAAATTCAATCCAATTCTAACGCGGTACGCATCAGAAAGAAAGCTCAGCCATTCGGTAAATTTTAACACCGCTCCATTTCAGATAATGAATATATAATTTAAGTGTTGTCAGAAGCAAACTTTTTCGTTTCGACAATCGCGTTATTTGGAACACATCGCTGTCAACGCCATCGAGTGTGGGAAGTGGGTGCGAAATCAAAAAACAAATTTGTCGAGCATTATCGACAGAGGCGATGGAGTACCTCATACGTGAAAGCCACCCATTATTCCCGAAAATAATTTCTACGCACAATGCCGCCCAGTCACTCGACATTCCCCAGGCGAATACTGTTCGCGGAATTACCTAATTTTAATTCGATTTTCGACAAGCGTCGGCGCTGAATCGCAAAATTTCGACGACCTTCCTTGGTACAAATCGCGACCCGAGGTCACACCGTAGTGAGAAAATTTTAGTTGGTCCTCTTTAATCTGTTTGTTTATTCGTGTTGTCAGTTTGGGGTTTCGGTATAAATTGGAACGATCACATCGCGCGGGTTAAGCGGAACGAAATCGGTTTTAGACGGTCGATTAATCACCCGATCCGATTACGTGAGGAATTAAAACTGAATTAGCTTTATTATTGGTCTAATTACGTTTTGCTCGGGTGATATCGTGACCGCAGAGCCGTGCGACAGTGTGACTAGTATTTGCAATTGCAGAACACTGAATGGATTGTAACAAGGGTTAACTATGTATTATAAGTTAATTATTACGCTTAGTTAAAGGGCATTGGGTGCAAGTACCAGTTAACAAAAGTAATTTGTAGCGCCTGGACAATTCCTTTTTTTGAATGCATGCTTTACAAAGTTACCTTTAAAGAATTCTCAATATACAGTGTCTACCAAGTTGAGTGGCCTATTAAAATATTTTGGGGATGGAAATTTACAAAAATTCTAAAAATAAGTCCACTGGCATAGTCCCTAGCGATCTTTCAGAGTAAATTATTTTCACTTTTGTGTCACTTCCAGTTGACCGGAATCATTAACTTTCTTATTTTAAATGGAATGTTATATTTTTTTTATAGCAAATTCTGATTATAAACGTTATTCTGAATTGCCTGAATTTTGAATTTCCTTGGCATTTGATGTTCGTTTAATTTTGTAAAAGATTGGATTCTTTGTAAATTTTGCTAAGGATACCCATGCATCTAACGTATTTCTGAGATTGGGTATTTCTTGGTTAGTCATGATATGAGTTTGCTTTCTATAATAAGTAACATGCTCTTACAAAAGCTATCCATGCAAGTAATCCAATTTACAACTTAGTTTGAGCAATTAAATTGAAGAGATGTGTTCATTTCAGCTTAATGTTTATGAAGTAAGTTCACTCCAACAACACAGTCGCCTATTATGGAGTGTAGGTTTTCACGTTGTTAGGTTGACAACGACGAAAACCTGACAACTACTGAGGAAGTTGACAGCATATTCAGAGAAACGTCAGGTATAAATACTACAAAGCGACAACACCCGGAAAATAATTCTACAGCGGTTGCCTATTTTTTTTTTTTTGGAGATAGTTGTAAAAATGAAAGGTTTCTGATCTCCCCAATGCTTTACCAAAAAATGTCTTAATATTATCTTGCTTTAATTACATCCTTAACCAATATTTTGAGTGAAACCGGAACGAATTTACCTTTTTCTGTAAAATTCTATCTATGTGACCATTAAGGTGGACTTTATAGCTTGTTTTGGTAACGAGGATTAAATGACAACTAGCTGCTGGTGAAAATTTATGGAGTTTCTTTCAAAAAAGCATTTTGTATAGGTTAAGGTCTTTAATCTTTTGTTAATGCCTTATTAACGCAGAGTAATTTTAGATTGCTTGAAATGGATAACGTTTCTCCTCATGACGCATTAAGTAATGAAAAAATCATCAACTAAAGACTCCCTATATTCCGATCCAAAATACGTGTCAATTAAACTAATTTACTACCGACAAATCAGTTCAAATCACCCAATTACTTAGACGCTAACAAACACTTCAAAACGGCTGAGATTCTTCTCCACTCAAAACAACAGCGAAACTTGGAGAAACACATCGCTGATTTCGCGACGTTTCCAGGTAAGTTCTCGCACACTCCAACGCAACTCCAACCGTCCCACTTTCTTTACTTGCTCCGAAGTTGACTCGATTTTATCAGTTATTCAAAGCCGTTCGTCGCTTCTTATCCGAGCAGCGTCGCGCTTCCTAGTTTTATTATTATCCGCAGGTAGAGCGAAGTGAAGTTTCCCGAAACTTAAATTCCTTTACGCCTTAGGATTTTCGTGGCGGTCGCTATCCACAAGTTCCATCCCGTTCCGTGGTAGTGGTAGTAGTAGTGACGCGTTCTTTTCGCCCCGAATGTGCGACACCAAAGTCGAGTCCACTTTTGTTACTTCGCCGAGGTGAACACCTAAGGAGATTTCTGCTGAATTTCCGATTCGACTTTGTCGTTCCGTTTATTCGGCGCTGTCGTCCTCCGTGTTGTTCTTTTAAAAATGCGTTGGTTGTTCCTTTTGTCTTTCACTTTGCTTTATTTTCTGAGATCCTTGAATTTTGCTGAATCTAGTCGGTGTTTGGATGCAGTTAGAGAAAATGGAACTGGATTGCATAGATATACCATTTTAATAGTTAAATGACTCTAAATGAATATTTTATCAACTAAGTTGTCATATTCAGTAGACAATACCAATATAAATTTTTTTTTAAAGATAGTTTCTCTGGATAATACATACCAGCTGTGTTCTGATGGTGTACAGAAGCTATCAAACTATAAGTAGAAAATAACCAAAGATTAATTGGAGATTAAAATCAGACATTAATGTAGGGGAATACCAAATTTATAGGGCAGCAGTAACTAGGTACAATGGATTTACCATTGGCTCTGCATAAAGTTTGAAAATATTATTGGCGTAACAGTTATTATTATTATTTATTATTATTTAATAAGGCAATGAAATAAATTTATTGGAATAGCAAATCTTCAACAAACATTTTTACTATAGTATAAAATTATTCGGGATACAATTGAAGATGAGCGGAATAAAGACTAATTCTGGGAATGAGATTGTAATAATCTAATAAGTACACAGTGGAACAAGCGAATTATCGTTGGGAAAAGAGCCCTGTTTTTGTGTGACCTATGTTGCTAGTAGAAGAAATAATTGTGATTTGAAAGTTAGCTGTGTCGTAAATAGTGTTACGTTTTTATCATATTACATGCGTTTTTTTGTTCAAGTGTGAATCACATTCCCTATATATATAATCGATAACCTTAATTATCCTAAGGGTGTAAAAGTATGATGCAATAAGTACTTAAGATATCCCAACATTAATCGCGAATCATAGAATCCACTGAGTTATATCCATCTAAAGAAATATGAAGAGTCAGTGTAGGATAAACTTTTTTCGGGTTTGGACTGCGTCATTTTGACACGGTCTAAACCCAGAAGATTACAAATATGATAGATGGTAATAACAAATGAGGATTACTTTATAATCGATTTATTATACTTGAACACTATAACATACAACATCCCAAAACGAATTAATTTATTATGTAAATTATCTGATGAGTAAATAAATGTCAAGAAAAATTTAAATTTTGTTTGTCTTACCTTGTATATCTCCCATTCTATCTCTTTCCACATACGACTTTGCCCCCACTGTCGATTTCCCTCTGCAAATTTATCAGACGCAGAGCAGCTCCACGCGCCGTTGGATTCGAAAACATTTTCATCCCTAAATCGGTAAACATGTTCCGAATATTCGTCCTTTTTTCCATCGGTTTACTTTCCCCCACGACTGAGTAAAACCGAAGGCTGGCGGCTTAGAAAGATTTCAGCTTACCCCGCCTCGGATGACAAGGCAATGTGTGGTGAACTAGCGACGTCCTTCTAAAGTATTGGAAGTGATGCAGTAACGGAAAAGCGCATGCAAACAATAATAGGAAATAGAAATGGTATAAAGATCATCAAAAATTTACAAGGAAGAACAGATTTTAGCGAATCAATGGAGCAGGTATTATTGAATTAATAGACTTCATTGTAGGCTAGAGTAAATGAAAAATGAGATAAGCCAGAACAACTAGATTGAGTGAAATGAAAATGTAGTCTTACATTTCACTCAAACTGGTTGTTCTGGCTTATCTCATTCTTCATTTACTATACCCTACAAGGAAGTCTATTAATTCAATAATACCTGCTCCATTGATTCCCTAAAATCTGTTCTGTGCTTATTTGTAAATTTTTGATGTAAATACGAATTATGAAATGGAAGTAAATTCATCCTAAGAATGTTTTTTATGCCTCTGATGACTGATTCCTAGACAAACTATTTAAATAAAGCTGGTTTTGTTAAACCTGTTGAATTATATACTGGGTGTTTGCAGGAAAAGAAATTTCCGTTCTTACTATTTAGGAACCAAACTTCTTTTTCATAAAATCACTGAAATCGTCAGTTTTTAACCGAAAGGGGACAACTGAGAAAGAAACAAATGATATCTATATATTAAACTCTCTAGCTGCAGGAGTACCAATTCCAAAATTCTTAAGTAAAAGGATTAAGCGATTGAATGATACCTCACTTCAAATCCTACCTAATTTTCAATAGAAAGGTATATCACTTTCTGGAAGCGATAGCATCGTTTTCGAGGTAGTTGCTTTTTAAGATAATGAATGAAAAATAATTTTATGAAAAACGTGTTGATTCTTAAATATTCAGGGAGTTTCGCTTTTCTAGGTTCCCACCCCAGACATTGTTCTTTGCAAGTGTTTGGCAACAATCAAAATTTTTATTTGCTCAGATATATGAGTTTTAATCCATTTGTTTATTTTCTTCTGATTCTAATAATTCTCTTGTTAATGAGTTGAAAGTGCAAAGTTGGGTTTAAGAGACAATTTTATGAGGGTGGTGTAAGTGGCGGAATTATTAAAGGCATGTACCATATTTAATACAGTGCCGGGTTTATTTCGAATCAAACCAAGTCGTCATTTCTATTCTTTTGCTATCCTTCTCAAAGCAATGGTATTGATTGTCAAAACTTAGTTGCAAGTTTTGACACAAAACGAGATCGTTTTACTTGTATCTACGGAATTTAAACTGAATGTGGATAACGGGGATTCCCCTACTTACTTGACGTTGATTGTGGACACTTTACATAAAGTTGCCGCATTTACTAGATTGCGGCGTCTATTAGAATAAATAGGGTATACAGCATTTAATGAAAACCTAAAATATCAAATTATACAGACAAAAAAGAAAGTCCACTCGGATTATTAAAAAAAACTCACATAATAAAACAAAACCGTATATAAATAACGTATATTTAACGGATATAACTTTGTATTTTTTGTTTGGACTTGTTCGATGCTTATGTATTGTGGTCCTGAATAAATATTACTATTACAATATTAGATATTTTTTGTCGTTGCTTCATTCCACTTCTTGTATTCTTATTTCTATTAAATTTGAACCATATTTCAAGGTATTCCAACATAAATAAATAAACATTTTCAAGAATCAAGTGGACCATTTTAAGCAAGTGCATTAATTTTTCGTTCAACCAAGAAAATTTCTACTGAAACCTGAAAACCTCCCTGTGTGCGTATGTGGATTCCAAACATATTCTCTTCGTACTATTATCATTTCCCATTGTACTTAGTATTCCTCCCATGGCGACGATTACGCCAAACTAGATGGCGGTCGGATCGCTTACAACGGACTCTCCACATAGTGATGTCAACTCGCCTACTCTTACACAATATTATTTTATTGCACACCAGACGGAAGACTTCGCAGACCGTTATGGGTCCTTAGGCGTCACTTACCGGACTATCTCTTGTACTTAAACGTAACGAAAAGACGTACCACCAGGTGCTGCTTACGTATCGCCCAATAAAGTATCAGGACAAGACCGCAGGGACGACGCGACAATATTGTCTCTTCTCGATAAATTCTCGTCTGACGCGATTAGGCCGTTAAATATTGTGTTTGCGCGTTTAGCCCTCGCGGGACGAGAAATTTGTACGAGCCGTAATGAGTTATTAAATAAGTAATAGGACCGTCTGGTGCACCTGGAGACCGAGTAGGTTTAATAAATAACTGTGACGTTCTGCGCGTCCAAAGTTTATATTATCAGAATCTGTACGAATGTTTCCGCCCTCTGCCGCCAAGTTTTTAAGCGCCTTCGCGTTGGAATTTATGAGACGATATTAATTTTGCCTTGGAGTTATCGCGAGACGTAGTAACGCTGATCAATTCTTCGATAAATAGTATTTCTTTGGAAAGGGGAATAATAAAGTGGCTTACTGTGTTCTTTGATCAGATTTTTAATAAGTTACTGATTTTCTGTAATTCAGAACTTAACATATCTATCCTTGTAAACTCTCTGTGTTATTGAACTATGTTTAGAGTATGGAAAAAATATTTCATTTGTTATCGCGATTTATCTTGACCTATTTATTTATACTTATACTTATTTAATTTTGGTTATGGTAATGGAAAACTAAATAAAAAACATTTATTTCTAAGAATAAACAATCTCCCTTCGTGCAATCATAATAGGATTATAAAGTACATGCCCAGTGACTTACATTTAAAAATAAAGTTTAAATTGAATAATCTCACAAAAAATACGACGGTATATCTTCTATAGCACAAGCATCCTGTCCACACAGTTCCAATAGTTGTCACAGGAAAGTGAAGAAGGTTAATTCCCAAATAAATATATCATCTCATAATTGGAAACTGATTTACAGAGACTAAGTGCTACAAATGCAACCAGGAATTAATGAAGCCAATCCATAATAAAAGAAATATTTGCAGCAAATAGACTGCGTTCCTTGCTGTATGTTACCGTTCATTTTCACTGTTTTCCCGGTATGGAATTTTTAAATGCCTGGCCATCTGTGGCTAAAATACCCTTGGAGAAGTTCCAAAAGAAATTGGAAAAACTCTAACTCCATCTGAGTTTCATTTTTCTTTTAGAATTTAGAAAATACCAATTTTTCCATATCTCCCAACTCACCATGCCTTAATATGAATATCAACTGTCAATTACTCGTCCATGGTTCATACAGATTGAAATAGCTCATTGAACGAATAAATTTAGATATAAACCGGTGTACTTACGCAAGATAAACTTCTCTATTAGACAGCTCGTTTATTAGCTGGACCGTTGCCAAAGCGGTACATTAAGGCTTACATCCTCGGTATTTAGTCCACGAAGTGTAGGTAATCATGCCGGCTGAATATTGGCTTTATGCAGAGGGAGATATTTCAAAGTTCTTTCAAATTAGACAAACAAAATTCACACAAAATTAAATATTGTTTCCCAGCACATTTCTCAACATTTCAGTATTTGCGACCCGAATTTTCATAACAATTTTAATTGTAACGATTACCGATTTTTTGGAGTCTTAATTTAATTCATCTTTATCATAGAAATCAACTACTTTAGATATGGAGAGTGTTTAATAAAAATTAAAGTATCTAAACTATTCTTTCTTTTTATGATACAAAATACAGGGTGATCGGTTTAATTGACAAATGAATGTATTTGAGTTTTGACTCACCCTGTATTCAGTTTTGACAATTTTGAGAAAGTGTCACTTTGCTATAAAAATGAACAAATATCAAAAATCTGTGTTCGTACAAGAAAAATTTCAAACTGTGTTTGTAGTATACAAGACCTTGAACCTACAGTGATTGGCATATAAAATTGATCATAACTTCTGAAACACGCCATATAATTCAACGAAATTGTATATTGGGGGTGAGCTTAACCTAAATCCGAAATAATACACAGGCTGTTTCATTTAAGAAAACGTATGTTTGGTTCACCCTGGTGATATGAAACAACCTGTATATATCAAAATAATTTTAAAGTGTTAAGTTTAAGACTGTTTGCATTTGTAGTAAATATTTTTTTGATGTCTTATATGATAACGAATATATCGAGTTTTGCCACACTAATGCGTCACCCTGTAGGTTTAGCTTGGGAAATAGAAAATAGTTAATAGCTTGACTTACTTAATTTACTACAACGCCAGTGTGGGTCGTTAGAATATAAAACGGCAAAGAAAATGATTCCATTTGCTAACGCATGAAGTGAGTTATTAACATAGAGCAACCAAAGGAGCCGAATAATACTAAAATTATACTGCTACTAATACGTGCGCCGCTTAAAATCGAACCAAATTCCACGATTAGGGAAAAGGAACTGGAGGAGTGGGATATTATTAAAAGAGAACGACCAGCACTCGTCGGAATATGGCCGCTTATAAATCTCCAATAGAGTAACCCAATAAAAAAGGGATTGCTCATAAAGTCGCCCCGGGTATTAGAAATGGACAGAAGTATAAAACGTTTTAGTATTATTGCCATCCCCCAGTGTAAGTTATCGACGAAGTCCAGTACCGGTACTTCAGTTCCCTATAAAGTACTAGTCGACCGCCAAGATTAAGTCGCTGCTGCTCTTTTACTGACTTTACTGACGAAATATAAATTAAGTCTCCTCGGTGCTAAGCTAGAGGTTGTAATTTTTTGTCTAGACGTCGCACACTGCTTTTATATAAATAACGATTGTGCTGCTTGTAGATTCGAGTACTGACTAGTTGTATTTTATGTGCAATTTAATCGAGTTCGTATCTGACAAATCCCTGTTTCACTGCTGGGACTTCTGCGTCACATTCAAATAACGACTACTAGCTCATGCTGTCTCCTTTGTTCCATTTTCCTTTTGACAGAGCGCTAAATTAAATTGCAGGTCGTCTGATGTTGCCTAGGCGGGTGCACCGTATTCTCCACAGTTACATTGTTGGAGTAACTGTAAAAGAGAGCGACAACTCGTCTAGTTTTTCGACGCAATGAAAAAAATTATATTCCTTGGGTAAAAACCAATGAAGGAATATATGGTAAAAACAGTATTTAATCATTTTTACTTTTTTGAAGGGGAAAAAAAGTATTTTATGAATCGAGACGTACAACTGATATGGCTTACGCATAGTTTTTTTAATGATATAGACCAAAGTGTATTATTGCAAAAAAATGGGAAACGGCTTATATTATTTAACGTGCAAAATTACCTCATAATTTTTCCACCGAAATAAGAGATTCAAAATTATGCATTATTTGTTTATTTATTGCTATGGATGCTACAAAGAGAATCAGAACTTACTGCGAGAATCTGGTTAATGATATTTTATCTATATTAATTATTTGCGTTTGGTAAGTTAATGGGGTGTTAAGTTAGTTCGTTCACTTCACTGATCAGAGATTATACGCGTATAAGTACATAAACTAAGACAATTCTCTCTCCTTCAGCGGTAGTTTCCGATTAGATCTTAGAAGTTTCTCTATTATAGCGCTACAATTTGTTTTGGGCCTGTATTTAGTGCACCTTCGCGATGGTCTTGATTTGGTTTGGACCCCAATGCGGAGAAAGATCTCTAACGTCCCTTAACACTGCGACCTTGGGGTCTATTGTATTACTCTGCATTCGATTAATTTCTGATTATCCGAACAGATCTATCCCCCTGACAAGGTTTAGTAGTGTGCGCGTCAAATCCTTTTCCGGTATAGCCCGCACTGCGTCTATTGCACCTGATAGGGGGTTCCTCCGGTGGCTCAATGCGTAGCATTCAAAAATAATGTGAGAGGCTGTTTCCTCCTCTTCATTGCATAATCTACACAGTGGTTCCTCTCTGCAGACTTCCATTCTGTGTAGGTTGCCGAGTCTAGTAAGTACACTCATTACCCTAATCTGCGTTCTGCTAACAGATGGTATGTCGGCTGCCAAACATTGTGATGGTTTTCTTATCATATGTTTGCTGCGTTTCTGTCCTGCTACATGGTGGCAGTGTTTCTGATGTTCTTTTTCAGTCACCCACTCTGTTACCGCACCATGCGCAGCAGTTTTTGTGATCCCCAGAACTGGCTCAGGTCCAATTTAGGCCATCTCGGATTCCTTACTTACTAGCTGGTCTGCCTGATCATTGCCTGCAATTCCCCCATGCCCCGGCACCCATATCACCTTGACTGTATTGTGTTTCACCAGGTTTCGAAAGTCTTGCAGGCAGTTCCATACCAACCTGAAAGATATCCGATAAGATGCCAATGCTTTTAAGACAGCTTGACTGTCCGTGAAAATGTAGAGCGGTTGGCTTTGTGGCCCCTGCTGCAGACACTCTCTAGCACAGATTTGTATTGCACAGATTTCAGTTGGAAGCACGGAGGCGTGCCTGCCAAGGGGTATACGTAGTCTTCGCTCCTGTCTCCCACCGCATACACCTGCCCCCGAACCCGTGCTCGCTTTCGATCTGTCTGTGTGACAGATTCTAGTCAGCTGCATTATCCGTTTCAGCCTTTCTCTCCATCCCTCCCAGTCTATCATGTCTTCGAAGGGTTTATTGCAGGAGAGAGGAGGAATCATCGATTCGCGACTCATATTAACACGGAATTTTCAAGAACCCATGTTATTTTGATATGTCCTATGATATTCCCAGGTCTTAGTTGCTATTTCTTTCTTATTTATTATGTCTTTGGCATATTTACTAAATGTCCAAGCCATTTCAACTGTTCCTCGTGCTATTCAAGAGAGGTTAGCTGTAGTTCGTTTCTCACTTTATTCATAATTCCGTCTCTTCTTGTTATATACCTTTAACTGCTTGAATGTACGACAAAGTCCATTATTATGTCCAAAGCCTATTGAGCTGGATCCAATGGAAAATCATACCCTGGATCATTCTTCCATCTAACTTGGTAAGCATTTAAAATTTTTCTATGACATCCTGGTAATTTCATTCACTGCTAGTAGTTTCCTACCTATTCATGTGAACATTTCAAAACTCATCTCACCTGTTTAGTATACCTTCGCCCACCCAATTGGGTTATATATCCACTCTTCCTGACATTGGTGTAAAGTCAGCAAGCTTTTTTGATCTACACGGTAACATTGTGGGTAATTGTCATACCACAATTGATTGATTTTGAGGGCTCGGTTACCCAGTAGTAAGAGGACGTGCTTCTGATAGTAGCAGCATCAGGAGTTGAGGCTCGAAACTCGCCACTAAGTGTGAGAATTTTTCTGGTGAGTCCCATACCCTGTCGGGTCACCATTCGCCCTTGGCAAACAACGAAGCTTTACCCTTTACAGCGATGTAGATGAAGTAACAAAACTACGAAGTCAGCAAATGACGTATACCCACGTTGGACACACCGTAAAGAAAAAGAACCTTTGAGAGATACGAGATTGAGTTGCTATTTAATTGCGGCTTTTAATATCTGCAATATCGTTCCTAAAACCCCAATAAATATTTGCAGATTCTTATCTGGACGGGCACATGAGTTTGCAAGAATATATACTAATATTGTTACCTCTAAGTTCTGAGGCTTATTAATTTTTTACCTGTAGATGCTTGGAAACTCTACAATGCCCTCAGCAACAAATTCATGGGAAACAAATAAGCAGGAAAACAAAAATAACTTGTGGATTATCTTTGGACAGCGAAAATTTTTCTTTCCCAACATTTTTACTAAGGGAAGACCATGAATACAATATAATTAATTACCACAGTTTGAAACTTGTGGATTTCGTTCTTTGGAACCATGTAAAGTCTTTAGTTTACGTAAATCATATTAAAAATTGTCCGGGGGCGACCACATTCGGCAGTTGCCTGGAATTTTATATGTAACACCCTGTATGTTTCACAATGAAATATATCCATAAAATCGTCATTCATATCGTACAATCAATTTCACCTCTATCATAAAGAAAAAATGGTGCAGTGTATGTAGCAAAATTCGTGCCTGCTGCGAAATAAGAATTCAGAAAATACCTTACGCCTTATACTTAATACGGAATTCCCACGAGAGCAAAAGGAAATACGGAAACGAATGGCCGGATTCTGTTTCGTCCCAGAGAGAGCAAATTGTTTCCGTTTCGAGCCTATACCTGCTCGACACACTTGCGTATTACATTGAATATTTCAATTTGTTCCCCCCTTTCTATCAAAAAGAATAAGTTTGTGTCGGTGACGACTTGAACACCGTAACGCATGCGAGGCGTATGCCTCTCTCTCTCTCTAAAATTGTTCAAGCAGAGTTTATAGACGTTTACAGGACCGAGAAACATCGGTGTGTGGGTTCGAACGCGCTATTAGTGTTCGGATGGCGTTCGTATTAATCAAAGTTATAATTAGGGAATTACGCTTTGAGTGTCACAAACGGCTTTGGTATCGAGGGGGAAGTCCAATGAATCGCTGTTGAGATTTCATAAATTTAGTGCCGCAGAACCCCCATAGTAAACTACTGCGGAGTTAGGGTGGAAACTTAACATGTCTCAATCAACGGTGTCTAGTGAGCTGGTTTACTGAATTTGGGGGAAAGTTTACGAACACTGTGTTCACGTGATAATTGAACAAATTCTGCTTAGATTCAAAATATTATTAAAATAATGTATTGAAAGATATCATTCGACGATACTCTCAATATGCATTTAATTAGTTTAAAACTTTTCATGCAACTTTTCGGAATCATCTACTTAAAAGTATAAATTATACAGCGTAATTGTAGGGCAGAGACTGCATTAGTGACGATTTTCTATGCAAATACGTTGAGTTCGTAAGGAATTACCATTTAGCCAGCTCACATAAAATTGCGTATCAGTGTATACATAAAACATCCAGAATAATGAACGTATTATGGAAAAAAATGAAGTATATATAAAATATATTTAAAAAATATATAAATATACCTCTGAGATCACACAGCACGTCTGATTGTGTAGTTCCAGGTATTCCTCACGTACAGACAGCTGGTTCGGACTCACCTAGTCCTCATCAGTGTATGTCGGAGGATGCATGTCGCTCGTTCAATATTTCGTATCGTTAACCGAACGTTAGCACATGTCTTTAAGGAAAATCCCAGAGACATCTAACGCCCCAGCCGCGGATTCATGGAACAATCTCAAACGCGGTAACTAAGTTTTCCAGTCAGCTGAGATCCGTGTTAGCGTGTGATCTCATCGGCGTCGAATGACTAAATAAATCAAAGAAAGAAGATTTCTGCCAATAGCCGGTACGTACGTTCAAAAAATGAAGTATATATAAAATATATTTTTCAAATAATTTTTACATATATTTTATATATACTTCATCTTTTGAACGTACGTGCCGTGCCGGCTATTGGCAGAAATCTTCTTTCTTTGATGTATTATGCAAAAAAAAGTAATTACGATAATAATACAACATTCATTCAAAAACATGTTACTAGTTACGTTTATGCAAAGCAAATAGTTTAATAATTTTGTTTCAAACTATTATAGTTTATGTGAAAAATAAACGCAAGTGCGACATAACTCTTCCTAACATGTAGTCACTTTAATGTGTTTTGGCAATCAAAGGTTGAGGAATATAACTAAAGAAAGTAAAAATAAACAGAAATATCTCTAGAGTGTCAATTCAAAATCAAGTAAATCGTAATGAATTAAAAAGCTAAAAACAAATAATGAATAAACGATATTAACGGATAAGTTAATCGCAATTATGACAGTATGATTATGAGACGTTTAATAAAAAAAGAATTTGATTTAGAACGAAGCATAGGGCAAATACTAAGCTGTTTGACCATATGTGGGTACGTGGATCATGGATGGACTACATCGCCTCCTCCTGATCGGACGAAGAGCCACTGCTGGGTCCTGGCCGGACGACAACGACTTGTCTTGTCTAGGTGGGACGAAGACGATCTTGTCTATTTCTGGTCGGACGAAGACGAATGGTTCAAACCGAACTGTGGTTCGTTCCTGGTCGGACGAAACTGAAATGACTTGGACGGACTAAGGATTCAACCAATCACAGATAGATAAATATTTTTATTATATTTTTTGCATTTTGCAATCTATCCAGATCTAGATATTCAGCAAAGTATATAGCGGTTGGTGGGTAACATCAGGAGGATTTTGTCCAATGACTCGTCCCTGTATATCTTAGCTTAAATACCAGGAGGTGACACAATAGCCAAAACCAAAAACGAAATTATAAAAGATAAGTGGCAACGACATTGGAAGGAGTCATATACAAAAAGCATGATACACTATGCGAAAATACAATCTGAAGTAAGCAACTCCACCATGCCACAAAGACTATAAACTGTCAAAAAGCTAGAACACCGCCATTACGAGATTAAAATTTAATCATGGACAAGGCCCATGCTATTTACATAATGTAAAAATTAAACCATCGAGCTCCCTGTACGTGTGGTACTGGCTTGGCAGATTTAAATCATCTAATTTTTAAGTCCAATTTACGGGAGGTATCGATTCATGGAACCGTACGCCTATTTTTCCATTGGCCGTGCAACTGTGTACAGTAGCCAATAGAAAAACGGCGTACGGTTCAAACTCAAAAAGTATCAGAAGTTTAAAAAACAGTGTGATAATTTATGTTAGGTCCCTCTTTCTTTAAATACTCCTAGAAATTCCATTATCAAGCTTTGTAACGTAACCAGGAAACAGCCTGTATAAATTCGGGTGCAGCATGGATAGACCACTTTAGTTGCCGTCGTCATTTAGCTTTTCTCATCTTACGCGGAAAATTTAGCCGGAAACAAAGTAGTTATAACTACGCGAGCAATAGCAGCAAATGGAGCGTACCACTCGCTAGATGGTGCCCGGGTAGCAAATATACCAACGGGTTGGAGTGCATACTGCGCGGCGGTTTCTCGAGAGCTGGTTTTTGTCTTTATTAGAAAGAGCAGTAAATCAGGCGTCTTTGATCCCGCGCAGATACTGTTTCGCTAACCGATTTATGGTTAGTTTTCTTCGGACCTGTAGATGGTAGAGGATGTAGTTTTGCCGTTGCACTGGTGATTGAGAGCGGTAAGATCGCGTCTGAGCCTTTTGGAAATGTTCCAAATGTGATAATCATCATCGTCGAAGAATAATGGAAGTTTAAAGAGAAAGAAGTGATTTAGTAACTGCAAAAAATGTTGTGTCGGGAAAGATATTAATTGTGTTGATTAATTTATTATTGTATCACGAGTATAAGACAAGAGAACTAATAGAACGATATAAAAAATGGGGCTTGCAAGTTAATAAGGAAAAAAAAACATACCTATGCACAGGAAATCCAGAAATGTCTGCAGATCTCGAGTTCGAAGGAGCAACAATTAAGAGTTGTGAGGAGTATGTGTATGGTGACTAAACAATTGATAAAGGCAAAAAGAATAGTGGGTGCTTTAAGCTCAGTGTTGTGCCAAAAAATATGCGAATTGAAACGAAAGAGAGAATTTACAGCACTACATTTAAACTAGTAGTTGTGTGTGGTGCACAAGTTTGGAAATTAACTATAACTTATAAGAACAAATTATTTAGATACGAAAATTTGGGGAAATGCGGCGAAAAAATCCAAAATCGAGCATATAAGAAATGAAGATGTTAGAAGTCAGATACAAATGGAAACAACAGTTTGGATGCTGAAAAGGGGCATCTGATATGGTATGGGCATGTCAAACCCATGAATGAGGGCAGACTTTCCAACAGTGCTTTGGATCAGATCCTTATGAAGAGGGGAAAGCGTGGAAAATTAGCAATAACTTAAATGCAAAGAATAACTAAAGAAATAGCTGGACGAAATTGAAACGAGGAAGACTGCTATGATAGGCAAGCTTAGAAAGGAACGCGTGATATATATGTATATAATCAGCAATTGTTCCAAACGTTTATTAATATTTTCTTTTGATAAATATTCCATCCTATCTTTTTAAAGTCATTCATGAAATTTCAAACGCCAGTTAATCATTAAGTAATATTAGCTTGGACAGATAGTTAAACTGATGCAGATTTGACAGCGTTGACTCGCCGTTTCTCAATATTTATGTAAAAGCACAGGTATTGGTCACCCGTAGCACCTTAGACATACTGTCACAAAGCAATAAGCGGTCCATCAACGGAAAATGACTTGATAATTTCTTTAAAACAAAATTTCGGCAATATTAAAGGTAATACATTAAAAATCTGGAGAAGTAAATAAACATATCATACCCAAAAATATTTCCGGGGCCGCAACTATTAGCCTTGACCGGCTGGACTCGATCGGAGTCAGTCAAATTTGTGAAACTTTTGCCCTTGATCGCCTCAACCAGGTCGGAGACGGTCCCTTAAAATACAACCCTGCCTACATACGGTGCAAGTCCAAATATTATATATTATCGACGTGTTTCTTAACGTAGATTACACTGAAATAAACAGCATTTGCGTATCTCTAACAATTCTCAAGTTATAAACGCAAAACATTTCCGGGGCCGCTACTTTTACTCTTGACCGCCTCTATCCGGTTGGAGCCCGTCAACATATTTAGGATCCCCCAAAATGCAACTTTCCTTACAGACGTTGTAACCCTGATATATTATATATCAATCGACGTGTTTCCCAACGAAGATTACATTTACGCAGTTGTACTTTAGTCTACTTTCTCTAATGTTACCAACTACTCCTCCTGCACATCATTTTAGATAATCCTAATATGCATTATATCAAAACAAAAAGCAATCTGTTTACTTCAGCTATGATTTTATTGGAACCGAAACACGTCTAGTACATTAATCTTCCGGCTCCAAATACAGACCGCCAATGCTTTACATCACGGCTCCCCAAGTCTGCCTTTTACAACGCACAGCATGTGATAATATTTACCGTAAACAAACCTACCTTCAGACGATATTCGCCGTTATATCGACGTTGATCGACCACCGCTGTCGATACAACTACCAGATGGCGTTATCCATATACCGTTCGCTATAGCCTTCCATAAATCAGGCACAATATTGCATTAGCAATGAATGCGGCGTCGCTTTTTATCAGTTTATCACGCCATGAAAGTTTTATTATCTCAAGTGCTTGGAGACGGACGCTACCGGAATGCCGTTCGGTTAGTTTGGTATGCGAATAAGCGGCGAATATTCAGCGGTCGGTTCTTACGGGCGAGTGGATTGTTCCTAAGTCAATATTATGTTGTAAATGCGTACGAATGCGCAGTAAGTCGACTTAATTTACGTGAAGTTAAGAGAATTCGGATGAATATTGTATGGTTGAATGGAGTTTGCGAAAACCCCATATTCAAGCATTAAATTAGTATAGCGAAATATGGTAAGAGGTGCCAAGAATGAAATGTGTAATGGGGGAAGATGTTGAAAGAGATGAGGGGAAGTAACGGAAAGACGGTAGATCAAAATAGGGTGAGAGGGAAGATAATGGTGGGAGGTAATAGATAGTCTAGTTCACTTTTTAAGCGAAGTATTGTTGGAGACCATATCCAACGTTGGCAAATCTATTTATAATAATACCAAAAGCCACCTAATAATAAATGGCAACAATTTCCATTAGAGAAAAGGATAGACATATACAAGTACGTACAAAATGAAAAAAAGAATGGATATAGTCCATAAGAACAATACTTCCTTTAAAAGGTGAACTGGACTATACTTTTGGAAGTACAGGTAATTCTAATCTAAAATTCAAATATGGTTCAAATTAGAAACTGTAAACTACAAAATCAACAACGCGACAATTGTTCCAAATTCAATACATACCATAATAGACAAGAGAAGAACTGTGATGGTGAATATGTAAGATGGAATGCTTCGCTAAATGTAGAGCAATGAAAAAAGAATTCAATATGACAAGTATGTAGAAATAGATAAAAGTTTTTAAAATGGATCCGCTAAATGTCTACTGGGTCATAACTCATAAGCAGGCTAGCTATAGCAATGTGCGTAATTCGTGAGATGTTCCCAAAGTTATATAAATTATAGGTTGTGTTATAGTTCCATTATTTTATTAATTTTCGTTCATATTGTAATGTAATTTTTCGACATACTGCTACTATTACCATGAACTAACCTTGTTGGTAAAATCTGTAAGGATCTGTTTGTACGGAAAGCTGAATAATGCAGATTATTGCATTATTCAGCAGGATCAATTTCCATGTATTTTAAGTTTATTACGATTAAACAGCAACCTTCACGATGAATTTCTATGCAAAAACTGACTACTTTTTAGACGATCGGAGATAAATTTATAACTTATATCTTCTGTAATTATTGTGCTTGCAAATTAATCGTTAGCTGCTAGCACCCAAATCCTAGTTCATTGTCATAGATCAAAAGTTGATCGATGAACAACGAAAACGTTGTTCATCGTTGTTTGCTAATTGCAAAAATATGGTACCTGCATGTAAAAAATAAATGGCATTGCATAGCTATAAAATATAAAAAATAGAAAGGCATTTTTCGTTTCAACTATTTATTTATTTAGCGCTGTTCTGATACATTTGACCAATCCTATATCCGGAAGATCACAAGACGTCGGTAATGCAGAACATTGATCTACCGCACTACTGCATTACCGACCTCTATTGCGGTCGTCGGGGTGGAGTCTTGACTTGTGTCCCTAGATGGCGGATGTCCTTACTCATAGCAACCATTTGAGCGGTTTGCAATAAGGTCTGCAATGCATCCGCTATGAATGTGTATATTGACATTTTATCGGTTAATTGTTTTGATACTTTTCCCGTTTCGCATGTAAATGCACACAAAATATTTGAGGTTGTTAATCCACAAATAAATTTTGTTTAATAAAACGTTCATGAAAACTAAATGAATTTAATAGTGGCCGGCTACATGCGCATATGTATTAAGCAGCCGCCAATGCTTATCTTAAGAAAGATTCAATTGGAAACCCACAGAAGCAACTATTTGTAACAATAAATCGAAAATATGCTTATGTATAGTCGACAGAAAGTTGAATATTGTAAGGAGAAAGTAACAAAATTGTCGAGGAAAACCAAGGTCAACACAAAAGTAGAAAGTACAAGTAGTTATTAGCATCAAGGAAAGAATAAAGGTTAAAGAAAGATACGTACAAAGAATGCATTGCAAATATGTCAAAGGTGAGATGAAGCACAAATTATAACTTAAGAGAGACAGTAAGCTCATCGATAGGGAGTTTTGGAGAACTAAGGTGAATAACGTAAAGCAATGCAAAAGTTATCCAGAGGAAAAATAGATTAATGGGCGAGAAAAAAAGAATCTAAATTCCCAATACTATAGATTTAAATCCTGAAGTTAAAATACCTAAAAACGGAACAAAGTGCGTGTGCATGGAGATATAAAATTTCAGGAAGAAAACAGAAAACGCAATATTTTGTGTAATTTTATTTAACCTGTTTTTGCGTGAGCTACGTGTGAACTATTAGAAATTATTTCTCAATTTTATATTAATGATTCAGCAATAATTTTCAAAAAAAGACTAAACCTCTTTTCCTTTTCATAAAGCAGTTTTATTTGATTTTATCCTAGTTTGTTAACAAATTTTTAAAAGTGTTAGTACTTTTTGCTGTTACATAGCTCAGGATTAATATCTATGCTGCTCTTGCCGATGGGGGATCGAATCTTAATGTTTCGTAATTAGATGTTCACACAGAATTCCCGCCTATTCTTCAGTTTATCTTATTTATTATCTGTTCCAAGCATGTCTGTTACCTAGAATATTCCCTTTCAAACACACCTGGATCCATTCAGCACTAAAATAATCGAGACACCGTTGACAACTGTGACAAGGATACGAACCACCTGCCCGACGGACGCTTCAACCGCCCGCCAACGGGTGATATATTTAAACACCCCCCAAAGGTAATTTATTACTTGGGATAAATTTCGACCCGCCTCTACGCATCTCGCGCAGCAATATTTAGCTGAAATGTATACTACCCCTGATCCTTCTGTTTTCTCTACCGTTTCCCTTGCCCAGGTCGATCACCATGACGCATATTCATCTCGAAATCCAAAGTAAACTCGCACCCGTCATAATTAATTATCGGTGGAGTTTGTTTCACAAACATACCGGAAATCCTTCGTTCACGGTCGGACGATAGGTGTACGCCTCCTTGTCCCGTCGCCCTGTTGGCAGATACTGTACTAATGAACCTAAATTTAAAGTTTCAAGAGGGTGGAATAAAAACGTTTCAACGTTGTGATTTTGTTTTCGGCTTTAAGCATTCTGTTCTTGGAAATATTACAGTCGCAGTTGATTTTTCTGATATCAATTGATCATGGGTCGAATCAGAAAAGAAACAGACCTTCCACCTAAGGCGGCGTTGATACTGCAGGCCACATGTGTGCTACCTACAGAGTGAGTCGAAACGTCAAGCGCTGGCCAATGATCATATTCTTTACAATGCTGAATGTGGGTGGTATTAATTATCAAGTGATTTACATTGGCAACCAACTGGAACCACTCCCTAGAATAGTTTTCCAGAAACCGTTGGCCCACGAATTACTGCTTGGAGAGCTAAATCGAAGAAGGGTGAAGACAGTTGGAATTCCCACGAACCTACAAATGCGGCTAAAAGGATTTCGTACCATCGCTCATGATATAGAAAATTCACCCCCTATACCTCCTAAAAGACGCAAGTGCACAACCTGCACCACGGAAACGGGTTTAAGAGGAGTGACAAACTATGAAAGTAAAACATGTGATCCCGCAATCTGCCTCACGCAAATATATGTGGAACGTGCTGCGATGTCTGTCAATGCCCTTCTTCTGCCAAACTTCAGCTAAATGACTCTGAGTGAGTTTCGTCTTCTGAACTCTGTACTACAATGTTTAAATAAATGTGTTTTTTTCCCAATGTATTGTTTTTTTTTCCCTTTAAATATCGCAATGAAGGTCAGGGATTACTTTTGTAATACTAGAATTAAAAATAATTGGTATGAATGGGGATTGTTTCGCCTGTGACTGTCAGGCGCACTACGCCCATACTCGTTGGTCTGAATATTGTGCCCGACGGAGGGGTGAGAGCAATCTAGCCTGCTTCATTGCCCCTACTACCATGTTCATAGAATTTTTCAATTAGGATTGTATGCTGGCTGCAATCAAAAGCCTTACTGAAATCACAATAAAAGCAGGTACTGGAACATTTTTATTATGAATATTATTTAGAATAATGTGAAATGATAAAAAAGCTATTGTAGTGACTTTTACTCTTCTAAACCCATCTAGCTTTTATTATGTATATTGTGGTTATTCAAAAATGGGCCTAGCCGTAGCAGCATGCAGTATTCAAATATCTTACAAATATTTATAAGAAGGGCGATTTTCTAACTTCAATATAAAATACAAATAATAGGATACGGTGGCTTAAAATAGTAAAAATAAAAAATACCCTTACCACCTGGATGAGTGAAGAACTCCGTATACGTATTTCGGCAACTAAGTTGCCATCCTCACGAGAATCTACGAAGGAAGATATCTTCCTTCGTAGATTCTCCTGAGGGTGACAACCTAGTTGCCGAAATACGTATACGAAGTTCTTCACTCATCGAGGTGGCAAGGGTATTTTTTACTTTTACCATTTGAAGCCACCGTATCCTATTATTTGTATTTTATATTGAAGTTAGATAATCGCCCTCCTTATAAATTTGTAGAACAGTTGATATCTTAAGGTAGCCAGGGAAATTTCCGAGAGAAAATGATAAATTAATCAAGCTAGAGGTTCCAGCAATAGGGCATAGAATACTGTAAACATTGTTGAAAATAAGTCATCTGGGCCAGATGTACGTTTATTTTTTAAAGGAAATAAATACATAGTATCTGGATTGCGTGTGATTACATCATCTACTGACATATTAGGAACACTGCCAAGTACTTGTTCTACGGATTCGGGAAATGTTAAAACAAACATGCCAGCTATCGACTGCTGATCAGTAATTTTGTGTGTCGAGGCCAACTTCAATACTCTTTTGTGATTTACTGCACAGCTCATTCCTCAGCTCGCTTCTATTTTAAGAACTATAGGTAATGAAAATGTGAAAAGTCCCCCGCCATTTAATAAATATATACAAATTAACACCAATTATTCCTGACTAATTTACCGAGACACTTCCACGCACGAAAGAAGTCCTTATGAATTCAGCTGCAGTACCGAACCTACTAAATCACTGGCATTCTCCTCAGTCAACTGATTCATAATTCAAGCACGGAAGCCCGGAAGCCCGGCGACTGCCAGGCATTCCCTTCCCCCGATTTTAATTCAAATTACCTTCGTTATCGAACCGTCCGGATGCTGTCTCCCTAACAGTCTGCGAAGTTCCAAAGACAACAATAATTGCGTGTCGGCGCTACTGCGAATTCTGGCCATCGAGGAAAAAGCGTCGAGTTGGCTCTCGTTCTCAAAACGGAACAGACGTTGATGGATTTACATGTCACACGGTAGTAATCTACGGTCCGTAGTACGGTGACAATTAAGTCGTCGTTGCGAAATTGCGTCGTAAAGTATGTTTAATTTAGAGTTCATTGGCGTTCATTGGAGTGGGGTGCTTTACGATGTAAAGTAAAACTGTTTCGTTCGACGGCTGGATGCGAAAATTTTATAGCAGTACATGAATACATGAGCGAAATTGGTAAATTTTAATCGCAATAAAAGGAGCGAGAGCTTTGTAGAAACTTGACCGGGAAGCGCAGTTGTTTCTGTGTTTCTAATTGAATAGTGCACCAAAACGAAAAGCTTTTATTTTAAAAGCGTTTTTTTATATAGAAACTTACCAATAATATTATTGATAAGTTCTATCGTTGCAAGAACATCAAAGAGAATTTTAGCTGATTAAAATGCCGATGTATGCTATAATTGTGGTCTTATTTGAGGTTATCAGATAAAGTTTGAGAAATTGACAAGGTTACAGATTCAATCATAATGTTTCAACGTACAGTTGGGCATAGGTGTTTGGTTACTGGAATAGATTTTATTACTAAAAGAAGTGAAATGCGAATTTTAGTGATTCTAAAATTGAGAGTAACTTAAAAAAGAAAAGTAAGAAATCTAGAATTAGTCACACAATTTCAAGACATTTAGTTTCGCTTTGCTGAAAACTAAATAATCAAATCGATAAAGTGACCGTATTGATATTATTGGACTTCCAGGGCTTTGTCATATGTCTTATTGACAAGCTTGTATTATCTTTCCAGAAGCCAGTAATATAGCATGTGTGTTCTTTAATGATCCTACTCGACATCACGCTACGTCATGGTAGTTAACATAACATAACATAACATAACATAATCTTTATTAGAAACAAAGTTTCAAGCCACAAAAAGACAGAACAACTGCAAAAGGAAAACACAAAGTAATTATGAGAAAATACTCAGATCAGCGTCCATGTATTCTCTTACAGAA
>JARFOC010000952.1:3146-21426 GCA_031763485.1 Osmoderma eremita | reverse complement strand
AACTTAGTTGCCGAAATGCGTATTCAGAGTTCTTTACTCAACAAGGTGGTAAGGGGTATTTTTTAACTTAAATACATTTTAAATAAAAAAACAGTTATGCCATCTGTCAAACTCACATGTACTACCCTTGTACTACTGTCGGTAATCTCGCTCTTTCCTTAACATTTTAGATGTTAAAGCGCCATCTGTTGCTTTCTATTCTTAAGTTAATAAATATCGAGCGGTCGTTATTCCTATAGTATTTTATGTACGCTTCCTATCTTTACTCTCCCTACGTTGGTTTCCAACGTTGGACATTCGACACATTCAGCCTCTTCCCGGTAGTTTCGACCCTTATCAAAAGATGTTTCCAACTTTGAAAGCATTCTTTATACCTATTTACAAGAAGTAACTACCATCGTCTAACACGTGTTTTCTTGGTTTTTACTATATTTTGCGACCCGAACATTCGTTTCAATGTTGGGTGCATATACCGAGTGCACGTGCCTGCGCTGCCTATGCATCGGACAGCAATACACATAAACCTAGGCAATACATACCGGAGCATAGTCCTTACATTCGTTTACAAGTTAATCAAATTTTTAAATTTCCCGCTATCTATGCATATAGTTTACTTTCATGTGTCTAGATTGTTGCAACTTTGTTACAATATAAATTATATTCTTAATATGAGTTTAAAAAATGCATAGGTAGACATATTTCATTCAATTTCCGATAAAGAAACCATTATCTTTTCTAAATCTGATCCCAAAACTTAAGGAAGGTCATGTAAGGGTTCAAAAATTATTATTTCAATTAATTTAAGCCAAAAAAATTATAAAACATGCAAACACTTTTTGGCCATTTGTGTAATTCTACGAGAAATTTTGATTTGTTTTTTTTAATTATGCAAAATAATGTATCAAAGATGTCGTATATTTATTTTATGACCTTATTCTATTCATTCATCTTTCTATTGGTTGTCGAGGTCGATACAAAAAAGGCGGTCAATTATTTTGGTACAATGATCTGCCAAATATTTCTCTGATTTAGGAGCAGTTTTCGGGGACACGTGACGCCGGCTTTTACACGAGCTCACGTGCAATTTTTTGCTTACGGCCTTCGCAGCACGTTAGCCAAGTCGATAGCCGCAAATATCTAACAAGGAGCGCGTATTTACCGTGCTAGCGAGATACGACGTAGCCATATGTCCCCGTCATCCACTGTACTCGTGCCCGTCTCTTTTGGGGCAATTTAATTTCTTGATGTTTTTAGTTTCGAACACGGGCACGCGCAGTAGTCGTATGATTTCGTGCGTCCGATCCCCTCCTCAGTCTTTTCGGGTGCACCATGTTTCCCGTTTCACAGTGCGGAGTGGAGAACTGTACAAAACGCAATGTACCTCCGCCATTGTTGCCGAGTAGAACTCCGCAAGGTTCTATCCAAGTATATTCGGTTTTATCGATACAAACCGATTTTAAATGCAGAATAACGTAACAGAACTGACGCAGAAATTACTACGAGCACTGGACGCCAATTACAATGTAAGGAAGTGGAGGATTTTGTGAGATATTTGTGTTTTTCGTCCACCCATTCCGACCACTTACTGCCAATGACTACTGACTCGACTAACCAGCATTCTATAGCACGCACGCACGGGACGAAATCAGGTGGACTCCGTCTCTGTACTCCCGTTACGTCGCACGAAATTATAAACGGGGGGCTCATTGCGCCCCCGTTCGTATAGAAATTTAACGGATTTTCTCTGGAAAATCGGAAAATATGCGCATTTCGCAACGGTCCGCGTTCGCACCTTTACATAAGGTCGAGGGGCGAAACCCACCGTTTCCGAGATCGCGAATCGATCGGAAATAATCAGAAAGGCACCCCGTGCCCCATTTAACACGAATTTTACGCCTTTTAATACGATTATAACCTATATTTAACGATTTAGTTTGACACAAAATGTCATATGATTATTGGAGTACAGTGGAGTGCATTTGAGAGATTTTGACGACCTCCTGCGTGGAAATTTGAGGATTTTTCAATTACAATTTCTTTTTTCTACAGGTTATCGACATGCCTACAGTCATTGAAGTCATATCTTTACTGGAAAAAGTCGCAATTACCAAAGAATTACTCGAGGTACTAACACTTAAATATTATTTATAGTTGTAATCCTCAAAATTAAAAAAAATCGGTATTTTATTGAAATTAAATGGTATTTTACATTTCTAAACAAAATTTTACTATTTGTACTAAAATTATCCATGAAAATTTTATCATATTTGTTATCAATTGAATATTTGTAATAAATTTTTGAAAAAGCAATTCTATAGTACTTTTTTAAGATTTCTTTAGAGAATGTGGAGGTAAAATTACTTTTGCTAACCAATATGAGATGATTTATTATAATATTGGTGTCATTACAGTTGTTTTCTCTATATAGGCCACCAGATTGGGACGTCACGTAAACGAACTACGCAGAAATACCACGAACGAGTCCCTAGCGAAGCGCGCAAAGGAATTGGTCAAGAAATGGCGCAGTTTGGTCCTACCCGATCTAAACGGACAGCTAAAATCCGCCGACTCCCAGACGACAGACGAAAAATCCAAGAAACGCACCCAAAAGGAGAAATTCGATATCAACTTAAAGAAGCCCCGCTTGAACGGCACGAACGAGTTAGACTTCTCCGATAACTCCAATTCAAGTTTCAAAGATGTGATATCCTTGGCCAAAGTGGAACAACACAAGAAAGATGTAATTTTGATAAATTCCGACTCGAATTCGAGTTTTTTCGATAGTAAGAATGATCCGGTTTTGGAGCAGCAGCTACCAAAGAAACGGGGGAGAAAAAAAGGGTCTAAGAACCACCGGAACTTGCTGGACGAAGCCGAGACGTCGTTCAGCAATAAGATGGCGGTTTCACGGGGGAATGCGAAGGTTAAAACTACGCAGGAACTCATCGCTAGTTTGCAGAACAAGAGTTCGTCCCTCGGGGTTGTCTCTCCCGCGAAATCAAAGGAAGATCTGATGGAAAAAGCCGCGAAATTAACTGAAAGAGTATCGATAATTGATCAAAAGTTAAATACGAGTGGGAATCGTTACAAAAATTCGCAGAAAAGGAATTCTAGTTTAAGGAATCGGGTAGTGGAATCTGGGATCGTAAGAAATATCGATCAGTCGCCGCGGGAGGATAAATCGCATACGGATGAAGAAATAATCGTTGTAGACGAGGAATTGGAGATGGGTTCGCGTTTAGTTTCTGTGGAGAAAATCGAACGTACCCAACAGCAAGTACAAGATGATAAGATACCGAAATCTTTAAGTGTAGAAGATGCCTTAGCTTTATTACCGCCGATAGACAAATCATGTTTATACCAGACGGATACGGAAGACGTCCAATGTTCGTGCATCCTACATGAATACAAGAGTGATTTTTCTATTGAGGATGAGGATGTAGAGGTATCATCCGGAAACAAGTTGGAATTCAAAGAAGACTGCGATTGTCAAGCTAGTGTGTACCTGCGGGATAAATACCATTTAGGGGAGGTGAGTGATGAACGTGTGTTTAAATTGCATGAGTGTTTCGTGCCGGGTTTGAACGGCAATTTAAGTGTGGGCTGTGCGGGCGGGGTGCCGCGGATCCTGGACAACGGCCTGTACGTAAACGTAGTGCCTGATAGGAATAACGAGAGTATACCTAAGTGTTCCCATGACCTTGCGACGGGGGACTTCTCCTGCGAGAACTTCAAGAAATACAGCATCTCAGAAGGGGACGACCGGATCGAACGTGAACGTGCGGGTGACGCGGTCGTGTCGGATACCGAGCAGTGCGGGAGGACAAGTTGTGTCGACAGTGAGAAAGGTACGTTCAAAGAGTGGCACGAGGTTGTAGAGACGCCATCGTACAACGGCGAAATTTTAAAAATTTTGCCTTACGTCATAATAGATTAAAAGAGCTAGTCTGTCTACCATCGATCATAGAATATACTAGGGGGAAGAGTCTTCGGTGACGTCCCGAGATTCATAGGAGGGAAGCCAAATTAATCGTTGCGGAAAGTACAAAGAAAAAAGCTTACACGAGGATCGTGCGGATCGGTTGTTCGAAGGGTGTCCAAAGTTAAGTCTTCGTCGTGTCTTAAGTTAGTTTATTATTGGGCAGATACGAAATTTGGACGCTTTTAAGTGATGGCTGTTCCATATTTTTTATCGGCAATATATCCTTTGTTTTTGAAGACAAATCCATCGAAGTAAAGATTAATATTTGTCGGGGAAGCTTTTTAGTTACATTCCGGAAATATTTTTGCTTTCGGTAACTGATTTTAAAATTGCACCCACACAGACTTAACTTGCAAAATAGATTTCACACTTCGAGATATTTAATATTCGGAATTATTCAGTCGTAATCAAAAATATATATGTAATCAAAAATCTTCAAATTGCATAGAATGTTGAAGTTTTTAATGTTAGTCATATATACATTTAGTCTGTTCCTTTTCGTCTTAGCGAGTTTCCGTCTGTGATTACTGTATTTCATCTTTTCCTTAGTTCTTTTTCTCTAGGTCTCATTGGCCATATGTTTTTCAATCGCCTGTCTTCTTCCATTCGAGTCGCACGACCAAACTATTTTAGTTGTAATTCCTCAATACTTTTTAACATTGATTCTACCTCAAATTCTTCTCTAACCTCTTCTTTTCTAACCCTGATCAGGAAGATATCTTCATTGTGAATGCTTCTATTTTACCTTTTCTCCATTCAATTTACTTTGAATAATGTTTTATATACTGTAGTTTTTGTTTTTCTTGTTATCCCTTTAACTGTACTTCATTGTTAATCGTTTAAAACCAAAACTAATTTATAAAAGTGAAATCTTACTGGAGACGGGTTGAAAATCAAAGGTTAGAGATTGTTTCTCAAGTGTTATAAGAGACAAATATATTCCGGATGAGTAATGAGAAAGATCCCTCGATGCTGGTATAATCTTTTCAATTCCCTATTCACCTTAATAGAAACAGCAAAGATATTGCCCATAACAGAAAATATAAAATTCAACAACCGATTTGCAGCTTTCGAGCTTAAAGTTGTTGATCTGCCCTTTTGTGTCTTAAAACGAAAATGAATGAAGAAATATCGACTTAATAAACGTATATCATAAAAGAATACCAATCAATCATTAAAAATACACGCAAAAAAGTGCATAAATAGAATTTTGTATTTTTCTTTAATTTTTTTTTTCTATTTGTTAATCGTAAATAAATAAAAGAGCTTTTAATATTATTCCTATTATAGTTATTATTATTACCATTATCGTCATTGTATATTTGATAAACTTCGATGAATTGTAAATTCGAATCAATAAATTGAAATTGAGAATTTGTTATTAAAACTTCTGATTGTTTTCTTTTCCGTTGTTATTAAAAAGTGATATAGAATCTGTTTCGAAATTGCCGTGAGATTTCATATGTGTACTGTTAAAAATAAAAGAAACTCCCGAAAACATAACCTCTCGAGATATGCCGATAGAATATTTTGGTGTCCACGATACCAGAGATTTTTAAAACATTAAGAAGAAAGTATAATTTATTTATTACATTGAGAATTTTATTAATATGAGGGGAATCCCAGATTTAAACAAAAATTAATAACAAGGAAAATATGAAACAAATATACGATTAAATAATAGTAAAATTACTTGTAGGGTGCTATAATTTGATTCAAATTTGTAGTGTGACCATTTTAAAATGGTTGAGAATGACGGAGAGAGCAATAAATCTCGACCCACGTGACTGAGAATGTCTCCAACTTAAATTATATCAGTTGTCACACTGCCTGTGTTATTAACTTGGATATGCACGCTAATGGCATTATTATTGCTAACCCATACACTGCAAACTAACGAAATCAACTGTAAAACAAAAACATCACTAGATTGAGGGGTCACGTAGTTCTTGGCATTTGTTGTTCGCACGGTATAATTTCGCAAATAAACAGCTGACTTGCCGGTACTTACAGGTTGCCTTGTAACTTGCAAATATATTCAGAGCATATCGTATGCAAACAAATAAAGTGGATAACTAATATTTAGACATTTTTACAATGGATCCAGTGCAAATGATTTGTTTTGAAAGAATGAAAACAAACAGTTTTTCACAAAAATAAAAAATATGAAAAACATCAGCACTAAATACAACTGAAAAAAAACAGTGCATTGACAATCTTATACGGAGGAAATGTCACTAAATTTGACATTACTATGCATTTGCTGAATCCGAAGTTGCATTTGTATAATTTTAAGGTTATTGATATCAAAAGTCGACTGTTTAGTTGCGAGAATTATATGAAAAAAATAAACTCGGTTGGTTACATTTGTATTTTAGCGATTAGTATTTTAGTTAATTCGGGTAATACTGTCTTAATGGCTGTTTTAAATTGATCACACTATATATGCATTTATGTCGTGTCAATTGTTCTTAAAAATAAAAATCGTAACGTCTTGCAAATTAAATTAATAATTTTCTTGCATATCCCAAACAGCAAAATTCAAATTTGCCGCAATTATTTTTAGTTACTTCAATATTAAGGCATGAAATTACCGACAATTTTGTATTACATCAATAGGTATTTTAATATCTTTAAGTTGAAATTACTAAAAATAATTGCGGCAAATTTGAATTGTGCTGCTTGGGATATGATTCTCGAAATTCTTCCAAAATAAGAATTATTTATATGAATACCAACTGTGAGGAATGAACTTACATTTAAAGAATACAAAACAGCACTTTATTTTTAAGTCGACTTATATAGGATTTCCATTGTACTTGTAATTAAAATATGTTTAACCTCCCTATGAGTTGACGCAAAAAAGGAAATTGTTGGAAAGCCAGTCTTTAGTAAATTGTATGGTCAGTGGTGTTAATATTAAAGAAAAATCTAGAAATGTATCTTTACACATAAATAAAAACAGCCACACTGTATATTATTATATGAAATAATATTTTTTTCCGTTTTATTATATTATTATATAATATTGATTATAAATACCTAAGTCTTTTCTATTGTTGATGAATATATTATTATTATTATGTAAATTTGTATTTAAACGAGAAAGTTATGATGTTATATTTAAAAAAAAATGTATTCGACTTATTTATTTTTCAAACTAATTAGTTAAAAACGAAGTGGTAGTTTTCCATTTCGACAAAAATATTTAAAAGAATAATAATGCACCCTGTATATCTGAAAAGTGGGGGAATTGTTTGATTCGAATGTCCTAATAGGACATAGGAAGGAGATAATTTTAATAAAATTATCTCCTTCCCACAACACAAAATTCAAATTTGCCGCAATTATTTTTAGTAACTTAAATATCAAAGCACGAAATATCCTACAATTTTGTATTACATAAGTAGGTATTTTAATATCTTTGTGTTGAAGTTACTAAAAATAATTGCGGGCAAATTTTAATTTTGCTTTGTGGGTCGTAAAAATGTGATGATCCTAATTTATCTTTCTATCTGTTCTTCGATGCAAAATTGATTTCTTTTAGTGTAATCTACGAAATAAAAACAAAATTATTACCGGTTTATTTTGGCGTTCCTTATAATAAAAATATCTATCCAAAGGTACCGTGATGACAAGGGAAAAACTTCCAATTACTATCGTTGTTAAATTATAAGTAATATTATAAATTGTATAAAAGAACTGTATGTACTACGTATATCAAAAATTCCGGAAAAAGAAAAAAAAGTATGGAATGTCGCTAATACTATGTTTAAAAAAAAAAAGAATATCTTACGTTTTTCAATTTCCGCTATAATTATTATTATTATCACTTATAATTATTATTATAGTTATCGCATTATTAACTTGTCTTTTTCTGTCTCTTACGATATTATTGTAAATATTACATTAAACAAAACACAAGAAAAATCAATGATAAGTTGTTTTTTCAAATATTTTTCAAAAGGGGATTGCGCAAAAGACGCCAATGCCTTCTTTGATGATATTATTGCCTTCTCTATAATGAAATAAAGATATTTTCTATAATGTTTCTATGTTTTTACTCAGCTAATCAACGGAAAATTAGTTTTTCAGGGTCACCTTAGCTTCGTTGTACGCATGCGTTATAGTACGTAAACGTTTCAACAGCTTTGCTAATACAATAAACAATGTTTTTGACGGTTACCGAACGATCATTTTAGTTCAATGTGTGAAACAGAAACTGTTTGAACTGACTTGTGCATTAAATGATAGTCGCTTTTAGTGATAAGCACATATCATCAGTGTCATGTAATTAACATCAGACAATTTTGCGGTTTTACTTAGTTATTTCCATTTTTCGTTTGTAAATAACAACCAGAACACTTGTAACAACACGGTATAAGGTCTCACACACCCGCTGTTGATCGAACTATAACGTGTTCCAACAAACAAATCTAGAAGCGTCGGTACTCACATGGTGCCATACAAACGCATGCGCTGTAAGCAATGTATGATTTGAACACCAACGATTCCCGAAGCACATGTTGGAACGAACCGTTTAATTCGGTAATAGCGGGGATGTAATAGTATATTCAGGAAGGATTGTCGTGCCATCAAAGACAGGTAAGTAAAGTATCTTATAATATGAGTTTTTTCATAATATTTTTTCCTAATTTCTTACTATAACAACACTATTAACGCATTGCGTAATAGTGCAATTTAGTTTTTCAAGAGTGGTCAGTTGAAATTTCAAACGTCAATGTAAAATCAAACTGTCAAATGCGAAACGTAGTGGACTAAACATTAAATAATCACAAATCGTAGCTACATCAGATGTAATTTCTCTAATTGCAGGCGGTGTAGATAATAAATTCTCGTTCATTTTGCATTTCATCGCATGAGTATAAAACTTTAATAGAAAATCCACAGATTCGTTTTAAATTGAGCACAAATGTCATATGGTGTTAACGACTATAACACGAAAATTCGCAAATTTTGAAATTATATGCTACAAAAATGGCATAATGTAATTTTATAGGCAAAATAGAAAAAATGTATTAATTACCAATGCTGAGAGAATTCAAACAGATTACGTCACGCTGATCAGAGGCGTGCCATGTATCTACCAAAACAATTCAACAGTTTTTGAGATTTCTCTTCTATTTTTTTTATATTAAATGAAAACGGTATATTGTTTTGTTTCTTTATTGAATGTTAGCATTTTTTGGTTCTTATTTTATAGATTTGGTTAGCCTAAAAATTAAACCCAATATGTAACGTGTTTTAAAATCACTTTTATTCTCAACTCTATCTTTAGCACTTGTAGTTTCTTATTTCTGAATAAAAAATAAATTGTGGTTACATCATGCTTTGTTTTAAACAATTTACATATTTTTCAAAAAATACGTTAAAAGCAAAAATATGTTACAGAATGTTTTAAAATCATATCGGTATTTCAAAAGTGCTATTTAGATGAGGGTCTTTCGAAAGTACATTTTAGTCACTGTTACTCGCACCTGTGATTTGTTATTTAAATTAAGTGATTGTGTAACAATTTTTTAATCATTATTCTACGAAGCCCAGTTATTTTATCGTTATGTAGAAAAAAATAATAAATATAAACAAAAAAGTACTTAGTGATAATTTTTATTTCTTTTTCAATACAAAACTGTTCATACACATCTTAAATATTTACGTAAGAATTATTTCAGAATATCTCCTACATTATTCATACTTTATTTACCTTAACGATTACCTAGTAAAGTGTTTACAGAAAATATACAAAAGTTACACCGACAAATGAGGTAAGTAAAAATTATTTATCGCACTGGCGTTCGAAGATCTCACTGTTATTTCGGATAAAGTATAAAATTAGCTTCCCCGCCGTTTTGTAGGTGTAATTTAATCGAGAGCAAAGTCTAAAGCTCTCTTAACTAACCAGAGGAAAACACTTTAGGCACACTCCATTGTGGAGATCGAACTGGAATTCTCGTTCAGGATCGCTTCGGGTGCAGACGGATCCTCCCAGTTGATCTTGAAACGAGTCACGCGCGGTTCGGACGCTAAAATATTCCTCATAACCTGCCGATCACAGAAAACAAAGCACGAGTTCTTTAAAGTCAGTCTACATCGAAATGGAGATTACCTTATCGAATTGTGGCGGACTCGGAGGATTCTCCCGCAATTCCTGATCGCTATATTCATTATTTATAAAATACCCGACCCTAATAAACTCCTGGCCTTTGTACGAGCAAGTTAATAAGACAACGGTAACTCCTATGGCGTCATTTTCCGGGATTCTCGTAACGTTCGGAGGATCAGCCTAGATTTACGATAGTACTACATGTGAAGGGGATTTTAAACATTAAAATTCTACGTACTTGAAATACAAACATGTGTTTTCCTTCCGGGATGGGGCCTACGAACACCGAATCTAGGACTTGATCGTATTCTTCGCTCTCAGCAGAGCCCACATAAATCATTTTCCATTCCAGATCTGTAAAGACAAATTTACGCTCTCCAGATTTAGATAAATGTAAGGTTAGGTACCTTCTTTAAGTTCCTCGATGCATTCGAATGTTATTTCGAATTGGAAAGGGTTCAAAAACGGGCTTGGATTGTCCATAACGGTTATATTGCATAGTTGCACTTTTGCCATGATTTTTCTCCCTGTATTTCTTTATTATCCTGGATTTATTGTTTATCAAAACTTAATTTGGTATAAACGCACAATGATTTGCTAAAATACACCATAAAAATATAACAAACAACAGCAAACACACATTACTATCACCCGCTTTTATTTCACTACTAAATAGGGAATTTTACATTTAAGCAGTTTTTCGTTGGTGGATTGGGTTGGCGACATTTACAAAAAACGACGCGCGCGCGTGTGCAACAGGCACAGCATGCTATTTGGTATGAAAAAAACGGCGTTTTTCTTTTGTAAATTTTTATTTGAGCTCAACGTTTTTCTGCGGCTAGCCGAATTTATGTTCGTTATATCTAATTAATACAATCCGGGAGCATTTTAATTTTTAGTTATTTACGTATAATCCGTCGCTACACGCGTGGACATTTGTTTGTGGTGATTATTTTTTTTTCGCGTTCATTTTCGTATTATGTGTTTGTGCTTCGATTGTGGACTTTCGCACAGGATACGGCTTCTGGATTTAAGGTAATGCTATTTCTTCTGTAGTACGGTAGACGTTAATGCTTGGAGTAAATTATTGAATTTCGTCGCGTTATTAGCGTAGAATATCGCATTAGAACAGTGAATGTTTACCCACAGAATTATTTACTAATAAAATTTGTGATTACCACGTTTTTAATTATATAATTAAGCATTTTTGCCGTTTTATATACAATTAATACAAAGTGGAGATAGCGCGAAATAATTGATGATGGTGACTGGAGGTTATGCAACACACAACAACTTTATTTCAAAATATAGGAACATATACAGATCGCTACAGATAGATAATAAAACAAAATGTTAAATTATTTTTCTTTCTATTTACTATTTTAAGAAGCATAAAAAAATTGCTGTTTTAGTGCAACACAAATATTAAATGAATTCATATCTCAAAAAGAACGGTTGATGGTAAAGTATTTGCATCCATTTAGACTTCTATTAGAAAAATACGGAAATTTTACAAAACTATTTTAAGACACTCTATATAACCTAACCTAAGATCTTTTGCATTCGTATTATTCTTACTTACCTTTGGTATTTTTGATATGCCGGTTGCTAACATCTTTCGGATTATTATACAATACCAACATAACTTTATGGGGGAAAGTTTAAAATATATTAATATTATGAATAAAAAAATATTGGGGTAGTTTCAAGGTTGTTTGGTATCATACACAATATTTTTTTTGTGATTAGGTCGATGGATAAATGAATAAATAAATTATAAAAAGAAAGCTAGTAACATTGCAGATTTCTTGTATTTATAATAAAATGTATATATTTACAATACAATATTTATATTATTTAACAAAATATAAAAAGTATATTTCATTCGGTTTTTACAATTTATCGTGCCCTAAAATATGTAATTAACATATTTTATCTCTTCCGTAACATTATTACATTATTAAGAAAAAAAAAAAAATGAGGCGAAAAGGTTGTGATTAAATTTACCTTTTTCCTCATTTTGTTTGAGGGGCGTTGAATTTTTACACAATGCGATACCAAAAAATAAATAAATACAAAAATAAAATAAAATTAAACATACAAAAATATCTAATACTTAGGGGCTAATATTTTTTTGTTAAAAAAATAAGAATAAAATCCTGTTACGTATTAAGGCTTTTTGGAAATGCAAAAATAGAAGTATATTTTCCAATATGAATCGATATGCGATTATTTCTATAATAAGAATTGGACATTTTCAAGTGGTGTTAAGTGTACAATTGTCTATATTTGTTTCTTTTACGATCGAATGGGAGTTGTTACTCGATACTTCTGCATATCAAATGCTGATACAACAAAAATTCTGTTTTGAAAAGTGTGTTTTACATTCCACAATTACTGATTAGTAAACAATACAATCATATGGTTTGAGGTTAGATATTGTGATGTATTAATCGCTTGCGAAAACAATTTTCAAGCAGTTCTTCGGTGAATTTCAGGAGATTCTAAACAAATATATATAAAAATGATTCAACGGTATATTTAAATGTTATTTAAAAATATAGTTTTTATTTTATACTGTAGATGGGGTAAGTACTGTGTCATTTAGGAAATTTTCTAAGTTCGCGTTTCACGTTTTTCTTAACCGATATTATCGCTTTTTTTCACCTTCCTACCTTTGCTGAAGTAAATACTGGGTTCGTCCTCATTTTCTGGCATTAAGAGCAGTTCTTGGGCGTTTTTCTTGCGACCTAGGAACCTGGAACAAACAATTCCTTTTATTTTTAGCGCTCAAAGATGTTACACGCACGACATATTTGAGTCGAAAGTCAATCAATTATGTATATGGGTTATCAATGATTTTCTTTTTGAATCCAATTTTAACAATTAAATGAAAATTATATGTGATATTAAGGTAAGTTCAACGGCACATACAGCTTTGAACATTCAATTTTGTACATTTAAATGTGTCCGAGAGGTAAGGTAGCTTTCAAATACAAGTTGTTACCGTACAAATCTAAATGTTCTCAACTGTAAATACATAAATCAATTAATAACGATTTTATGTACAATTTATCGTACCTTGAACTGCCTATAAAACTCCTTATCATTTCAATTATTTTCAAGTTCTTTCTTCCCTGATACAAGGACGCATTATGCATTGATCGATTCAAACAACTATTTGATATTAATGGCGATAGATAAAGATTGAAGTGTGCCTACGTTTTACCGTCAAAATAGTCGACTTATTACGGTGGCATATAGGAATTCGTAATAAAGTTTTTTACTTAATAAGTGGAAAATCGATTCCTGATTTTATAGTAAGGTAATTTTAATTGTGTTATGTTTTAGAGGAAATCAGTTTTTATTTGTTCTACTTGTGAGGAGGTAAATATATAAAAATTACGATAATTTTAGTGTCTTTAGTGGATCGAAATAGTAAGTAAGTAACAAAGCAGGTAATAAATACGAGAAACTTAACTTGATTTTATATAAATATATTTTATTAGGGTAAAATATATGTTTTAAGGCTGGAAAATTGAAGTAAATTGGGTGATTGGCACCACTGCTTATCTCCAAAATAATAATTTCGATTACAACTGCTTTAGAATATGGTTTTTGGCAATGAAGGCAAGGAATTTGAATGGATACAATAAATCTACCTTCTTTTTTTGTTAGTTTTAACTCATTCATTTTTGTTAATTAAATACGAAACTGTGTTTGATTTAACTACCTTTAAAAAATAAATAAATGTGTGGAGATATCTTATAAAAGGCGGTAAGTATTATTTTGTTATCGCAATCAAATATTGGCAATACTGATTCTTCATTTCAATAATGTTTTTGGAGTAATTTTTCGGCTGAAAATATTTCGGGAATTACCTATTATTTTATTAACCTCTTCTAAGCTTAATATAAGATTGATAGCTCCATTTCTCTGTCGTGTTTTTTTGATACATATTTCTCTACGAAGTTGATACGTAATATAGGCAAATTAACTAGTATTCACAAAGAAGTAAAAAATAAATGACAAATAATCAAAATGGGTAACACAAAATGACATATTTTTTTGTTATAACTGAAAAATTAAAAACAAATTTTTCTCTTGTGAATTTACATCACACAAGATGCTAGGGTTAGTCTTCATTGCAAGATCAAAAATTGTATGGAGCTGGAACCTTATTATCGACGATTTTCTATTTTCTTAACCTCACTTTTCTATTTGCGTCATAACACAAATTCATCCACAAGTTTTATAAAAGATGAAGTGACTATTACAGGTTGGATATGGTAATGATTATTTTATTACAAAATTCGATAATAAATTTGACGAAAAAACTATTAACGATTTACTGGTTCTATCTCGTTTTTTTTTATAAATAAATTAAATTGTTAAAAAATAAACCGCCGGAGTTGGAACAATGTCGCTTTCTTCGGGTAGAAATATATTATTTTCGACACCCCGTATTTGGCTTACGCTCTTGGGGAGAGGCATGAATTATATTATATATGAAGGAAGAAAATTCTGGCGGGAAAATTGATTGATTAGTGTATCACTCATCATGCTTACCGTCGTTATTACGGGACGAAAATAAAGTGATTTGGCAACACTGAGGGATAAATATTTAATTTAAATATTTACTTTTGAGGTTAGAATTTTTGCTTGACCACGTTTTGACAGTCCGTATTTCGTTGTCAAAATGACATACGGACTGTTTTAAATCAACACAACAATTTAGTTAATTATTTTGAAAACTTTAATGGAAGTTTTAATATTCGGAAAGTAAATGATCTGTGATATTTTTGCTTTTGTTGTACGTTCGAAAAATCATAACCTAAAATAAATGCATCTAATTTGATAATATTTTTCGACTAACTAGTTTCAGTTTCCTCGTAACAATACAAACGCGTATTATTTGAATAAAAGTATAAATCAAACAAATGAATATGAAACAAAAAAAAACAAGAGAAGTAAGGACTAAAGACGATCACAAACATATAGAATAAAAGAAAAGACATCACATGACTAGCAGCTTCTCTCTTTTTTTTTAGTTTTGTTTAGTAGTTAGTTTTAACACAACAATAGAAACTGTTATGAATTATTATAGTGTTTCTTTCTAAAACAACAAAATAAAAAAAAACAAAAAAAAAAAGAATAATAAATAACAACTGAAGAAAGAAAAACAAAATAATAAAATCAAACGCATTTCACAGCTTGCTTCGCTCCATTAACTACAGTATCACTCTATCTTACCTAATAATATAACTTACATATATTAATGTACCAAGAAAGTTGTTTTTGCAACTCTCTTAGCGTTTATATCTACAGTAAGTTTGGTTTAAAGTTTTTCCTAGCCTGCGCGACAGTTGAGAGAATGCTGTAAAATCACAAATCAGCCTTGTAAGATGTTTTACGTACAAAAATAAGAGAAAATCAGAACTGTATCGTATGTCCGAGCATATTCAAACGATTTTAAATTGGTGGTACTAAAAATAATTATTTACATTTAAGATCAGTGCTAGAATAGATCCGTAAAATCGAAAAGATTTAAATTATTTGAATATAACATCTAGTTAATCTAGGAGCATATGATACAGAGTGTGTGCCCCGTGACAATGATCGTCAGTTGGCAATACCGCCATTTTGATATGGGGACGTTGCAAGATCGGCCAATAAAATGATGTTACTTTCTCAAGTCTACAATGCACACCGTAAACGCAATCGTCATAAAAAAAAGACAGAAAACACATAGTTCTCGAAGTTAAACAACCGACTGTTGACATTTCGCCGTTTCGTCACACGGTTGCCACACATTGAAAAGTATATCATATAGTTTGACAGGTTATGGTTAAAAAAAACATTAAATAGAACGTCAAAATGATAAATGTCAAAAAAGTGCGTCGACAACTTACCTTATCTATGCGATTGGCAACGCTTTAAAATTCTACGCGGACGAAATGTTACTAGATTTGACATTACTTTGCATTCGCTAAATGTGAAGTTGTGTTTGGTTGTGTTGGTGTGATTTTAACATTGTGCCTGTCAAAAGTTGGCTGTTTCGTTGCTAGAACTATAGACAATAACAAATACTAATATTTTGACATTTGAAGGAGAAATTTAAGATGGACAATCTAAAAATAAATATTACCTATTTCTCTAATAATCTAAGGACATTTTACTACCAATTTTGTACAATTGTCTTGGTTCACTCACACCATTTATTTTAACTAGGGTTTGATAACAACTGTATCGAGCTCTAGCTGTATCTGCCGTTTCGGGAATTCTCGAAAGAAATATTGATATTATCTGCTTAAATGAAACGCAAACATACGTTTTAATGCGAGAATTAGACAAAATCTCACGTGTTCAAACAGGGGGTAGATATTAAATTTACCGAGGAGATTCCCAAAATGCAATTTTGTTCGAAACACCATCCATCTATAGGAACTAAACCGACATTTCAAGCAGTTCATACAATGTATACTCAAAAAATAATCGCGAAACCTGAATTTATGACTCAACCGTCAAGTTGAGGTTATGTGGTAGTCAATTTTGTTACATAATACTGCTTACGTATCGTCATTTCGACGATTACAATGATTTGGTAGATCAACGAAATCAAAGATTCTCAAATAAATTCAACTAAATCACTTCTAAAATTGATAAAATCCTACTTATGTAAACTTAACCCTAATAATCTCAAAACGACGATTTTTTAAAAGAATTATACTACACTTGGCACGATTGTCTATACCTGGACAAAGCTGTCGGTGGGGCGCCGTTTATCTGTTCGATATCATCCAAGCCGCGATGCACCGAGATCGTATCCAATTCGGAATCGTTCTTCAGCGATAAATATTCGGCCGTTTCCAAATCTTGCTTCGTCGGCTTCTTCCACAGCTTCAACAGTAACGAGCAACCGACCACTGATAGACTGCTCAAAGCCATGGCTCCGCTCGCCATCCACGGCGCCAACATGAAGCCGAATTTGCTAAAAACCCCAGCCGCCAAAGGGATACCTGCAAGGGATTCGGTTGAAATAATAATAATAAAAAATCGATTTCATCTTTCAGCAGGTTGTTGATACTCACATAATAAATTATATAAACTAGCTAAGAGGAAATTGAGTCTTATCCTATTCACTGTTTTCCTAGACAGTTCTAAACACGCTACTACGTCTAAAAGGTCGTTTCGCATAAGTACGACATGCGCAGCCTCCACTGCTACGTCAGTTCCGGCCGCTATGGCCATGCCTACGTCAGCTTGGGCTAGGGCCGGTGAATCGTTGATACCGTCTCCAACCATACATACTCTAGTACCTCTAGCTTGCAGTCTGAAAATTATATTATTATTTTAGGAACTGAATAGCATACACGTATGCATTTATATTTAGATAATTTGTCTGTTAATGAAATTGCTTCTGTTGGTCAATAAAGAATATGTCATAATGGCATATGTCATTTTAAAAACTGTCAAATAGCGTTCGTTATTTTAGTGTCTGTCAAATAGCATCTGCCATTTTAGGAACCGTGAAGTAGCATCTCTATCACTTTAGAAGCTGTAAAATAGCTGACAATCTAGGATCTGCCAAATAATAGGATATGCCATTTCAGGAACTCTCAAATAAAAGTATATGTCATTTTAGGACTACATGGATAATGTCCGAGATACTACAAACATTTTAGGAACTGTAGAATAGCACTTGCCAGAGCAGCAATAGCATCTGTGAAATAATAGGATATGTCATTTTCGGAACTGTCAAATAATAGCAATATGTCATTCTAGGAATCGTCAAGTAATAGCATATGTTATTTTAGGAGCCGTCAAATAATAGCAATATGTCATTCTAGGAATCGTCAAGTAATAGCATATGTTATTTTAGGAGCTGTCAAATAATAGGATATGTCATTTTGGAAAATGACAAATAATAGCATACGTCATTTCAGGAGCTGTCAATGAATACCATATGCGATCTTAGGAGATGTCAACTAATACCATATGTAATAGCATATGTTATTTTAGGAGCTGTCAAATAATAGCAATATGTCATTCTAGGAATCGTCAAGTAATAGCATATGTTATTTTAGGAGCTGTCAGATAATAGGATATGTCATTTTGGAAAATGACAAATAATAGCATACGTCATTTCAGGAGCTGTCAATGAATACCATATG
>JARFOC010000948.1:13422-32348 GCA_031763485.1 Osmoderma eremita | reverse complement strand
CCTTTGAATATATCTTTAGTTTCACAAAACATGTAGCACTTTCTTGTAATTTCCGCAGTGATCCCTCATTTTTGCCCCTCATTGCCATGCATTTTCCTTTTATAACTGCTGCTACATGGTAAAGAAAATATTAATTATACCTAACTTAAGTTATCATAATTACACTACCAAAAATACGGAATCTTTAGATTTAATTACTTCGTTTCCTAATGCAAATTTTTTAAATCAATTTTTACTGTGTGACATTCCCGATCTGTGTATTAATTTCACCTGTTTGGTATATTTGCAACTTTGGATCGAGAAGATCCAAAGTTTTCTTTTTCTATAGTTTAAAATTGATAGAATTTAACCATAACGAAGCAAACAAACTTGCTATACTTTTCTACTTCTATGTGCAGAGTAGTCGACATACTCCACGAGTTTGGAGAGAAGTAGTGGTGGAGAAGTATTCTCCAATTTATTTCTCGTACCTATTTTCTGTTTTTTGTTTGTATGTACGTATTTCTATATTATATATGTATATTGTTCTCCTATAATTGTAAACCGTTGGACAATAAAAAGCTCTATTACACAGATTAGCGTTTAGTAGGAAATGTCAATGGTTTTGGTTAATTGTTGATTGTCTTTATTTTAGTTTAATGTTCTTATAAAATATCTAATGAAATATTCTATGGTCAATTGTAGCCTCAATGATTAAATAAATAAAATTAAAAAGTAATAGTAACCTGAAATATAATTATTACAGATATATTAAAGTTAAGTAAGCAAAAATAAATATAGATATACTTCAGTCTTGGTGAAAGGTGAGAACGAACGATTTTGACATTTTCTTCGCTCCGTGAACCTAATTATCAAATGGTAATGCGGTAAATGTATGCAAACTTTTAAAACCAATCAATAATCTCGGCTAACGACCAGTTTATGTGAGCGAAAATGTCAGCAATGTGTATGCGTAGATATCGACTTCGCTATTACCGTATCGTAGATGTTATAACATTAGAGTATAGATTTTACAATTTTGGCGAAGTCTTGCAATCTTCATACATGGAATTCAAGAAGCTTTACTGCATAATACCTTTTTTTCCAATCATTATGCTACAATACCGGAATATTATTTGTTTAATATTAATAGTAGAAGGATGTGAAACTTATCGAAACTAATTTTTTTGTCAATTTTTATGCACACCTGTATAAGATATAATAATTTTTATGAGCCACCTTGATCCAGTTACCTTCAGTTTGTAAGTATCCCAAGCGAATTAAAGAAAAGCGGACGCGCATATGCGATAATAACATTGATTTAAGGGGTTGCAAATGTCACTTTTCTGGAATGAATCGAAATATCTCGAAAACAAATGAATTTGGGTGTAGGGATCGGTACGTAAATTTGATCCGGGATTTTAAGGACTATTAAAAAATACAAAAATCTATAGTGTTCCATTAAAAATTTGAAATTATTTGGCACAACGGGTGTAACCGAAAGTGATAGTCTTGTATATATTTTGCTTGATTAGACCAAATCGCTGTTAGTACACTACCCAAATTACAAATTGTTTCTGTGAATAGTTTTTCATGCGGTTTTATATTCTCTTTGCATAATACAGAATTACTAATACGGTAGAGACGTTTGCTATCAGACAAAATTATGTTTATTTGAAAAGTTCTTTACATTTGTGTAGATTTGTAAATAAATTATTAATATAGATTCTAATCTCATTTGTCTTTTGAATGTAATAACAAAGCAAGATACACAAAAAATACACAAAATCCTCTGCAGTGCACATGTCAATCAAGAAACTGAAAGTTTTGTCTTCAAACGTAGAATTCATGAATAGGTACTGCTCTTGAAAATAGATTCGATATTTGGTGTCATATTTTTACTGGTACGAAATTACAACTTTATTTTGGTCTACACCGATCAATAATTTTGTATTCATTGTCATGAAATTCGTTTCAAATATTTTTCTCTTCTGTTCTTTCCTTTGTTACATTATGTACATATATTTGAACGTACAATTATTTGTAAAATATTATGATAAATTAATTGGACTAACAAACTATAACATGGATTTCTACCCTTGTTTGTTCTATTAAACCTCATTATTGTATTTCCAACATCTCTTAGTTGTGATGTTCTTGAAAAATCTTCTTCAACTAATTTCATGGTAATAAACATTATGCGTTGGAACCTATTTTTAATAATTCCTAGTTTGATATTAGAGGATTCACGAGAAGGAGGAAACATATCAGAAATTAATGTCATTTGTATTTCTCAGCTTAATGTTTACTTTAACATAATCATGTAGACTACCTTCGTTTCGCTAAGTTTCTGTATTCCTAACATTTATTCCTAACTTTAAAATTTATTGATACATCTACGAGGTGTGTACATTAAGTAATGAGACTGATATTTTTAAATATTTTTATTTGAATATAATTGTAATTGAACGTTGTCTCTCTCAAAATAACTCTATCTCCAACACTGTGTGGCCTCCCACGGGCCACACAGTGTTGGAGATGGTTCTTCCATTCCTCATAGTAGTGCTGGAACTCGGATATAGGAATTGCCTTTAGCTGGTCGGTTCCAGTCGTTTACATGTTTTCGTGTGTCCCAAAATGAAGTCCCTTCAGATGAATATTCAATCTTGGGAAGAGGAAAGAGTCACAAGGACTCAAGTCAGGTGAATAAGGAGGCTGAAATATTTTTACTGGCCAAAAAACCGTTTATGGAAATTGCTGTGTGACAAGGCGCATTGTCATGATGCAGGATCCAATCGTTCTTGATGTTTGGTCTCGCACGCGTGACCCTTTCCGGAGTCTTTCGAGAACCTCTCGGTAAAGATATTGATAACTGTCTGACCTTGAGGCACGAACTCTTTGTGAACGATTCCCTGGCTATCAAAGAAACAAATTAGCATTCTCGTGATCTTCGATTTGCTCATTCTTGCTTTCTTGGGCTTTGGAGAGCCTGAAGTGTGCCATTCCATGCTGTGGCGTTTTGTTTCCGGGCCATACTCGAACACCCAACTCTCATCACCAGTAATGACACGTTCCAAAAAATTTTCGTTATTTTCAATCGATTCCAAAAAGTTCAGGCACCTTTCTCTCTTGATGTCCTTTTGTTCCTGCGAAAGGTTTTTTAGAACCATTTTCGAGCAGATCTTTCTCACTCCCAATTCATTGGTCAAAACTTGATGAACGGTGGTGTGAGACAAATTCAACTGCTCCCCGATTATTCTGACCGTCAACCGACGATCTGAACGCACAAGATCGCGGATTTTGTCGATATTGCCATCGGTTCTTGCAGTTGAAGGCCTTCCGCTGCGTGGCTCATCTCTCATCGACTCTCTTCCTTCTGAATATGCCTTAAACCACCGAAAACTCTGGTCTTTTGACAAGGCACTGTCTCCGTAGGCCCGCTAAAGTTTTGCAAACGTTTCTCTTGCACTTTGCCCAAGTCCGAAGCAAAACCTGATAGCACACTGTTGCTCGAAATTAATGTCTTTCATTTGTAGAACGCACTACGAAAGTCGGGTTCACGGAAAAAACGACAACGAGCAACCAAATGACTTGATCGTGTTCATACTTGTACTGAACGCGTATTACAATGTCCACTTGTCGCCCCTCCACGTCCCGTGTTGCCATGTCAAACGCTACGTTGTCAGTCTCATTACTTAATTTACACACCTCGTATATCAGCCCACATTTGAAAATTTAAAAAAATCCTTACGAGATACATTTGATTTGATCGTAAAGGTACATTTGTGAAAGTTGAAGTTTAACTTGTTAGTAACTTATAGAAGCATAACATGAAATTCCTAGCCTTCTATGGCCAACGCTTGGAAGACAATGATCTGTTATGATATAAGGCGTACATTAATAGGTTATATATTTTGGATTTACTTCTATAATATTCACAGAATATCAATAAATTGAATTAATTTTGACATATTTATGCAATTAAAACTGTTTTAAAGTACATAAACTGGGAGCTTTGCAAACGAATGTAGGGTTTCCTCAATTTTTATGAGCCACGAATAAAGCTATGTGAATTCCTGTTATAATTGGTTTGAATTTCCCAGTATTCTAGCAAAACGAATTTTACTGACGTTTAAATCCAAAGAAAACGTTTCTGTAATCTAATAACTATTCAAGGAGCCGTCGTTCGAAATACATCCTGTCTTAAAATTTTTGATTAATGTTAGTAAAATATTTTACTTACCAAGTCATACTCTGGACATATTAAAAATGTTATAGCTATTAAGAAACAACCTTAGCACAATTTCTTTGGTTATTCAATGCGAGGTTATTTTATACGTTCTTGAAAATGAAATACGTTTTGTGGAATGTGATAATTTAATATAAAATTTCCTGAAATGCCACCAATTTATGTAATTTAATTAAACTACTATTAGAGGAAAATACGATCCTGAATTAGAATGCCCAATACTATACAATAATATTAAGTATCATTGAGAGTTTACAGATTATCTATGAAGATAATCGGGATGTAAGCAATGAAATGGGGATTAGTTCAAAGAAACAAGAAGTTATCGGTTGTCTTAAAAATTATTTTAAATTATCCTCCCTGCAGATCATTACAAAAACCAAATATATATGATCCTTTTTACTTTTATCACAAACAATGTATTAGCTAAGTGTAGATAATCCTTTTCGACTTACGTTATTGTCCAGAACACCACTATAATGGTTATGAGTTTAAGAGAACACAAGATAAGCACACTTATCTGGAGGGATCACGTCTCAAATTAACAAAAAAATTAACATATGAATGAGAAAATTATATATAACATTACATTATAAAATTATATTAGCTGCTTGGCAGAAGATAAAACATGCCAGTGGGAAACAAAACTCTGTTGTACAAAGTGGCGATCTAGTGATGATTTTACGGCATAGAACGGTGGGGAAGTGCAAGTTCAGTATCGCAATATACAATGAAGTACTTCTCAGTTGCTATAAAAAATGTTTGTAAGAACAATTTGTAATTATGTATTTCTAAATGCCTGGTCAATATTATCACTAATTACTTATCAATATGTTTAAATACAAATACTTATGCATTCAGTAGACGCACAGAAACAGATTGTGAGATGGGAAAATATTAGTTTAACCGTATAAAACGAGAATAATAACGCTTGGTTGTAAGAATCTCCACTCGTGTAAAGATTATCACATACTCCGGCCAAGAAAATAAATTTCTTGTAGCAATCACTTTAGTCCAAGGAAAGTTGTTTTGGAAAAAATATACAGTCACTCGCAAAATTGAGCGTACACCAACCAAAAAATAAAACCAGCCTGGTTTTGAAAAAAAAAATTTATATGACAATAAATACAAGTAATATTTCAATACATGTACAAATTCAACTACACGATTACTGTCAACAAAAATAAAATGCAATGATATTAACATCCCTGTTATGAAAAACTGAAAATAAAGACATATTATGCTACTGCAAAATTAAGCGTACCGGTACTTCCCCCGGATATATATGTATGTATGTGTCTCAGATAGAAGAATACAATGCAGGTCGTTGTATTATGTAACTGTACTATATGCTCATAACGTGTGATCAGTATAAAACTAACTTTCGTTGCAATAACACAAACGACGTCAAATGGAACCAGAGAACTTATAACTTAAATTATATTCTCAAGGAAAGTCACTAAGAGAGATTGGTAATTTAGTGGGAAGGACACATTCTACAATCCAAAAAATAATCATAAACTATAAACATGAAGGAACTTTACAAAATATATCTGGTCGTGGAAGAAAACGCATATTGAATGTTAATAATGAACGATATATTATAAGAAAAAATAAGATTAACCCGAAATTAAATGTTCCTAAACTAGCAACGGATGTCGAGGCAACCGTTGGAAAACACGTATCAAATGATACTATTCGTCGGGTATTGCGTAAGAACGGTTACAAGTGGTCGAGTTTGGCGACGAAAGCCTTTACTATCTAAAACAAACCGTGTTAAACGTCTGGAATTTGTAAGAAGTATATAAATCATTCTCTATATTTTTGGCGGAGTGTTATATTCTCAGACGAATCAAAAATAAATTTATTTGGCTCCGATGGTGGGCAAATGGTATGGAGGCAGCCGCGAACAGAATTATCCCAGAAACACATTCAACACACTGTCAAGCATGGAGGTGGTTCCATACCATTTTGGGGCTGTATGGCAGCTGAAGGTACCGGAAATTTGAAATTTATTGACGATATTATGGACAAGACAAAATATCTTGACATACTTAAGAATAATCTGAGAGTTTCAGGTATAGAACTCGGTATGCCACGGGTCTATTATTTGCAGCAAGCCAATGACCCTTAGCATAGGGCATATATAGTCAGGCAGTGGTTAATATATAATGTACCAAGGTTGCTGCAGACTCCCCCTCTATCCCTGATCTAAATTCGATGAGCACCTATGAGCTGAAGTAAAGAAACATATGAAGGATGTTAACGCTAGCAACAACGCGGAATTGCGACGTGAAATAATGAAAGTTTGAGAAAATATTTCCCAGACAGTGACAGAAGCTTGTAGGCTCTATGCCACAAGGACTACAGGCTGTCATTGAAGCTAATTAGCCTTTAAAGGTTATAGTGCCAAGTACTGATGCAAATGTAACTTAAATGTACACTTAATTTTGCGGTAGAATAATATTTCTTTATTTTCAGTTTTTCATAACAGGGATGTTAATATTATTGCATTTTATTTTTGTTGACAGTAATCGTTTAGTTGAATTTGTACATGTATTTAAATATTACTTGTATTTCTTGTTATATAAATCTTTTTTTGCAAAACCACGCTGCTTCTATTTTCTGGTTAGTGTACGCTCAATTTAGCGAGTGACTGTACCTCATCTCTAATGTAGCGCAATGCGACATTCGTGTTCATACAGGCACATTTAATAATAAGTAGTCTAAGCAACTGTATACAGATGGAGCCAAAATGCAACGGGGGTCAGTATGGAAACTTTCTAGTATCATCTGAAAGATGGGTGTGTAATGGCAAGTACATTTTATTTCTAGCAAATTAAATCGCGTTTAAGCTGTGATATTACATATGCATTATATTCAACATACATACTTATGTAGTTTGTGGCAATTCTCATGTAGGTGGATAAAATTAATATTATTTATTTAGCATTTTGTCTAGACGAGAACAATATTATTTTTGAACGAAACTTAATAATCGTTTAAACATCATTGGTTATTTTATTGTAAGAAAGCAATTGGGTTATAGTACCGTAAGATCCAATTACGCGATCACACATCAATTTTTATGCCGCAGGGGTTAATATCAATATTTACTTCGTTCTGTATTCGCATCATTGGTATACCGTTGATTGATATGTTTCATAATTTATCTTTTCTAAATTGTAACATTGGTTACATATATAGATAGATATTAAGAGAATTAACTTGTGAACATTTTCGTGTAATTTTTTTTTGCAATTTTCGACGTGGATTATCTCATTAACAGTGCATCGATGAACTTAATTCAGCATTTGGCGATAAAGCACCATCGACAACTAGTGTATAACGGTGGTACGCCGAATCCAATCGTGGCCGTGCTTCACTCTCTGACGAATTTGGTGAAAGCCGTCTAAAATCAGTTGTTGTTCCGAAAAAGATTGATGCTGTGCGTGAACTGATGTTACAATATCGGCATGGGACGTATCGTGAGATTGAGGTATCCTTGGGTATTAGTGGGATCAACATACATTCAATATTGCATCAACATTTGGCCGTCAAAAAAATTTGTTCGCGTTGGATTCCACATAATTTGACAATCGGTCAAAGAAAGGTTCGTGTGGATTGGTCGAACGAAATGCTCCAAAAATACGATCAGGGTACTTCAAAACATGTCTATGACATCTAACTGGTTACGAATCATGGATCTATGCCGATGAGCCCGAAAGTAAACAGCAGTCGAATGTATGAGTCTTTCAAGGTGAGCTAAATCCAACAAAAGTTGTTCGCGCACGAAGCAGTCCGAAGCAAATGATCGCCTGTTTCTTCGGAAAAACCGGACATGTGGCAATTGTACCATTGGTGCAACGCTGGACGGTCAATTCTGACTTCTTTTTGTTTCCGCACATCAAACAAAAATTGCGTGGTCAACATTTTTCGACGGCCGAAGAAGCGGTTGGTGCTTTCAAAATGCATATTTTGGAGGTACCTCAATAGAAGTGGAGAAAGTGCACTTCTGCATGCGAAGTGCATTGATCTTCATGGAGAATATTTTGATAAACAATAAAGCCATGTACCATGATTAATTTTAGTTTCTGTTCTCTATTCCCGAAATATTAAAGGCGTTCCTCGTATACGAATACAAAATAAATATTCCTCTGTTTGCTGTACCAATTGTTGCAGTGGGGTACATGACTGCTGTTGCAAATGTACAGGACATCCTCAGTCTTTTCCTGCGGTCGTTTGGTTTATCCCTGTTTCTCGAAATTCAGCTGTAAGTTTATAGAGATGACGTTTTAAATTGTCATATTGAAAATGCTTATCTGCAAATTAAATGATTCATTCATGCGCAACTGCACTGAATATGTATATCCATTCTCCATTGTCATCACGATGTCCAATCCGAAATAAGACTTCAATATGTTTATCTCTTGCTGAAGAGAATACGACGCCATTATAAGCACAATACAACCTAAAACCCATGCATATCAATAATAGATATTTTGTTGTTCATGATTCACCTACCAAAAACATTGTATTCCAATCAGTAAGTACCCGTCCACACGAGCGTAGGATGCGCGACTCACGACCTGCGGCGCATTGCGCGCTTGAATGTATATCATTGTTCCAAGTGAGGCCATCTACACAGGCGTACAACGCTTTAAACTCCAACAAAAACTCCCACGGCACTGATAAAAGAATAATTGTAGATATCACTAAAATATTACCAAAAAGGAAGTGGCCAAGTTCACTCGATTTAATGGAGAAAAGTATTGATATGACCTCCAAGGAGAGTCGTTTTCCATGTGATCGGCCAGCTAGATCAATTTGTATCATAATATTTACCTAACGAAAATTATTTCTTAAACTTGAAGTGTCATATTCGACCCTAACGTTCGTAAATTTTTTGGTGCAAGAAAATAGGATTAAGAAATTAGTTCTAAGAAAATATGATTTTACTGATATACAAAACAGATTTTCACGACTGAATGCAAACTTATTTGATAAAAGTATGTATTTCGGTGCGTGTAGAATTTTCTGTCATATACAGCCTGAGTTTTTTCAAATGTATGACATGGGAATCTCGGAAACTAGACGATCAAACGGTGAAACAATTGTAGCTTTACGAGTTCAATTGAATAAGCCCTTTACATGAAATTTAAAACACAAATTTTTTGTCATCTCAAAAATTATAGCTAAAATAAAAAAATTGGGTCACCACTTTTTCCTTTTCACCTTTTTTCCTAAAGGCAGTACCTAATAATAGAGCTACGGGCACAAAACGAAATAACAAGGAAACAGTTTTTTCGAGATATCTAGTTAGCCGTGCATTTTCTCCAAAAAACAAAAGGCTTATTCAATTAAACTCGTACAGCCACAATTCTTTCCCCATTTTATCGTCTGTCCCCATGCAAATGATAAAACTCACCCTGTATATTCCTACACGGTCAGACTGACAATTCGTATCATCATATCTAAAATGTCCACGTATTTACCTGGTAACATTCGAACAAGCAAAACATTTTCGAGATTAGCTGTACGGATATCCTGAAACAACAATTGCAAAAGCTCTGCAATCGGACGGGTGGAGATTGAATGGCGGCGCGACGACGTCGCTAGTGGTTACATATTTTCGCTTATTCGATATCAGGGCAACCTTGACTAAAATAGATAAACCGCCTGTAACGATGTTCTCGCTTGCATGAAATACGATTGTATAGCTTTTGTCATTACATAGATCGTTTTACCTGTTTTACCTGGTATGCTTAAAAATAGTACGTGCACATTTATATTTTGAATTCTTCAATATTTCTTGCATGATTTTATTTCTTTTTAGAATCAGCCTATTTAGAGTAGCATATTTAAAAAAACAATGGAGTACTACATCATAAATAAATGAAATTATGCATTCACAACTAATTAATAGACTAAAATTGTCTATATTTTAGTAAAATGTAAGAGAAATCGGAAGTTGGTATGTAGAGCATTTATCATGTGTAAGTAATTATAAGGTAATTATGAGGAAATAAATTTTGTAGTTTGCTAAGTTGTTAGAATTATCTTAATATTAGTATTTTTATTAAAAATGCCGGAATCCTGATTTTAGCTTCACCTAAAGATATTCTCTTAGTTTTAGCCAAAAAAAGAAAAAAAAAACCTGGAGTTATATCAAAATATATCTATGGAAAATGTGTTTGAATTCATAATTTTGCAAGTCATGATTGGTGATTTTCATTTCTGCTTTCTAAACCAATTATTCTATGATTCTTCAATTTCACTAAATCACATGATATACATACATACAGGCGAAAATTCTTAGTCTATAGTCTCCATTACTCCCTATATTTTGTAAAATATTTGAAAAGATCTTAAAGGACCAAATCACTAATTATTTTGAAAAAAAAAAATAGTCACTGCCAATTTGCTTTTCGAAATAAGATGTCTACTATAGTAGCTTTACAAAATGTGGGCAACATTGTCTTACAAAATTTTGAAAATAAGAAATGTACTGGTATCACATTGTATGTCCTTACTAAGGTATTACAACTTCTCAAATGTTACTGTACAATTACTTGAATCTTTTCTTACTGATAGAGTTCAGTTTGTCACATTGTAATGGAACGGTAAAATTTAAAATATTTAAATAGAATAGAAAGTAATGTTAGTCCAGTTTTGAAAAGTTTAAGTTAATGGGATTAAATTATTCTTTATTATTGTAAAAAGGAGTTGTGTGGAAGTGAACCTTTAAGAACAATATTAAATTATTGTGAACAAATAAAAAGTGTAATTTAAGTCAGGGAACTTCAAAATATGAAACACTCATATGGTGACTGACAGCTATCGGAGTGGGACGAACTACAATTATTTAAAATAGAAAAACGATATTAATAAACAGAGCAAAAGTCAGGAAATCATAATAAGAATATTAATCTAAAATTTAAAAATGAAATAAATAAATAAACCTTTGTATTAAAAGTTTATTTATTTATTATTGTTAGATTGGTATTTAAAAAACAATGGTTGGCGTCGATTTTGACAAGGTTATAAATAGGAGGACAGAGAAATAAACAAGAACTTACGATATTTACGCGTCGTGAGAAGCACGTCAGGTGTGATTTTGACAATCAACAAGTCAAAATGGCTACCGCCTTGCATAGTCGAAACTGACTAAATATTACCAGTATAATTCATAATTGACGACATCTACGACTAAAAATAAATGTTTTAAGTCAGCACTATGACTAAAATGGCATTTTAAACCTACCTGCATGAAATTAAAAATCCACTTCTGTGTATCCTGAAAGATGCTCTGTTCCTGTCTATCCGTAGCAGATTAATTGTATCCGGCCCGTCCTGCCTAGTCAGATCATAAACTGTTCTTTTCATTGCCGATATTACCGGTGGACACGAATTCTCTGGGACCCGCACAAGTCGGTCTTTGCCATCCCGTATGCATGACTCCTAACCTGCAATATAACAGGTGTAGAGATCAAGATATTTTAGAATAAGGATTGCATAGATAGATACTCACCTAAGCATCATAACTAGCAATGATCAAAGCGCTAATCATGTATTGACTATACAAAATACACTGCGATTCTTGTAAACACACAATCTGTGTTGAATGCGGTTGGGCGATCACTGATAAATCGGATAAGATATAAATAGGGTGAATAGGCAATTAGCTTAACAATCAGTTAGAAATATTAACATTTGTATCATATGTGTTTGTTTGTGTTAAATGGTTTTTTTGTATATTATATTTTCTTGTTGTTATAAAATTTATTATATGGTACATGATTTACTTTGCCAGAACTGCGCGGCTTGAGATAAGTATAAAATAGAGTACTCATGGTAGCCAAACCATTCACGAAATTCATTTATTATTGTAAGAGTACTGTTGCAACATACAATGATAGAACATGAAGCATGGGGTGCCACAAGGATCTGTTCTTGGTCCGTGCTTATTTTTAATTTATATTAATGATATTGAGCATTTTGATCCCAACTCGAGCCTTATAGTGTTTGCTGACGATACGACAACGATTAATTCCGACTCTTCGTTGCCGGGTCTCGGTGCTAGCACGAGTAACACGAATCGTGCTATCACTAGTTGGTTTTTAGCTAATAAATTATATATTAAAACATCGAAAATGCAGCATCGGGTGCTGGCATTGCGGCTGATCGGCGGTGATGCTGCCGCTTCGGTGGGGTTGCTGGGTGTCCTTCTGGACCACGGACTGACCTGGCGTACTCATGTTGATTACCCATGTACGAATCTTATGAGGAAGCGTTTTCTTTGGTCTTTGTGTTTCAAGCTATCTCTTAAGATATTTAAGGATGGGCTACTTTGCGCAGTTCCATTCAACTACGACTTACGCAATATTGGGTTGGGGCCATTCGGCTCATTTAATGGATGTCTTTGCGATTCAGCGTAGGTGTATTACGTTAATTGCTGGCCTGGGATATATAGATTACTGCAGAGCAGCCTTTAAATCCTTGCAAGTACTAACAACACCTTGCGCATATATTTTGGAATGTATCCTCTTTATTAAAGAGAATATTAGTAACTACAACACTAATAGTGACTTTCATACCTATCCGACGAGACTCAATGATAACATAAGATTAGATTATTTAAGAGTAACCAGAAGCAGAAATAGTACACACTATTGTGCGACAAAGAGTTTCAATGCCTTACCAAAAATTGTATAAAATGTATCTTCCTCAACTCATTTAAAAAAGATAATGACAATTTATTTAATTATAAAATGCTTGTACTCTGTCTCAGAATTTCTTAATTAATAATGTAGTTTAATTAATTATCCAATATTAGTTTATTTTTCCCTTGTGTTCTTTTTGACGTATGTAAACACTTTCTTTTGTATCAGCCTAAATAGATATTATTATTATTTTATTGTACTTAATGCGAACAACCGTGCTTATCCATCTTAAGTCAAATAAATAATAATAATATATAAATAAATTATAGATTCTAGTAGGTAGAGCAAAAAGAGGTATAAACTCCATTCTCGTTAAGAATGCAATAGTGGACGTATGGGCTACGCATAGTGCACGTACATATTTTTTGTAAGTTCAAAAAGCTCGGCTCTTAAATATGTATTGCCAACAACAATTTCCTCTGAAAGATGCCACTCAATTAGTGCGTTTTTACCATGATGTATTGGGTAATTTTTCAGCCTTAACAGAGTGGTAGGAAGCATTATCCATTGTAATAATCCGGTTAGGCTCGAGAGCAAGTGGAACTTTTGCCCCACTGTTTGAACGCTTCACCGTTCATTTCTTCATGATAGTTACCAGTTTTCTTTGACACGAATAACACCATGAGACCATTTTCAACAAAATCATCTTCACTGGCGAAACTATTAAGCGATTTGCTTTTCCGGATGGCTGTTTTAAACCAGCTGTAAATCCCCCAATAAATGATTGCCTTGCATCAGTTACCGTTGTATGTTTCCAAACTTTTTGTTTGGTTGGGCCAGCGTTAACCTGTTTGTTAATGTTTCAGCCAAATATTTTTTTTACCCTCTACACGATACTTTCGAGTGGCAGTTAGATAAAATGATGTCTTGCCGTTCTGTTAATATAGAGCTTCGAATTTGTTTTTCTCACTTAAAACTGTATTCCTTTAAAAGTTTTCTACAATGTTTTTGAATTCAAGTAAAGTGTCATTTTCGTTAACAACCTACAAAAGATTCATAAGTTCGTTTCAATGTAAACGGGATATTATATTTACACTTACTATTTTTGTACAGGTAGGCATTTTGTAGAAAGCAAGAATGTACATGTCTTCTAATTCTAGATTTTTCAGATTCGTCCAAATGATGATATATTGTCTTACGACCACACTTCTTAGAGAGTGAATTTATAATTCTCGCGTAGTAACAATTTCTTTCACAATATTTCACGTAATTTTTTCGTTGAGTCTAGGCTTTACTGATGCTGAGTTCGAGTGAGACATTAATCCTTGGACAGGTGGATATGTTTTCCTTGAGGATTTTTTGATGGTCCGTGTTTCATCCCGTTATCATCTCTTTCCAATACTTCTTCTTCAGCCATATTAAAACACTAACCACTCTGTAATAAATCTCAATAAACACTTTTTTTTTGAATAGATCGAACATACCTCAAATTATTAAGTGCAGTGAGACAATATTTAAAATATAATATAACCGAAAATAAAAGCAAACAATAAGTTGATAGAAGACGAAAACAGTGGAATTAGGATGGAATGAAATGACTTAATTTGACAAATAAGATTATAGTAAGCATAGAAAACTCAGTTATCAGCGATATTCCATTTAACGCTATATTCTTAAAATGAATTAACTGCAGCGATGCTAACGTATATTATTTCGCTTGATTCATATGCAAAAATATCTGTGACGTAGGGCACTTCTTTCGCGATTTCGACATTACAGGTGTGTATGCAGGGGCACTGTTCACATATCACTATAGTAAATAGCTATCACTGCGATGGGGTCGCTCTGATACCAAATGCAAACTTATTTGGTATAACAACAACCTGTACAAAAAATCAGCATAATAACTTCATTTATCATATATATTTCTACGGTCAACTAAGTAGGTACTTTAACTGTGCTTAACTAGTAACAATCAATAAGTAAAATGAATTGTTATGGTTAATAGGAAAGCAATAGGCAAAGGAAGATACCAAGCAAATTCTTTACATCTTCTGGTTGTATTATCAGTTCTATCATTTTACAACATCCTTCGCCAATTAAAGCTGTTACTACCAACCATCTCTTTAATCATCAATCTTCTATGTTCTTTCACTATCGAAGAATGGCTACAGCTGCTGCTTCCTCTCTTAAATACAAAAAATGCTCGCTCACAAATTTCCCTAATGGCTACTTGAGAAATTATTTGATCTTTTTCGTATGATTCCATAGTTCAAAATTTAAATCATTTACGTTCTTATGTCACAAGATACTTACACCAAGCTTCCAAAAACTAACAATCTTAAAATGTAACAATTGCAAATATCTGAAAGTGATTTTTTATCTATTTAGGAAACTTGTATTGATTCCGAAATGTAACCTGCTTAGTGCAGTACACTGAAAAATCCAATTGGTTGAGACAACAAAATCTTTGGCAAACAAATAGGAGGTTTGTCCGGTAAGTTCGTATAAAAGTGAATCAAAAAATTTCTTTTATATTTAATCAGGTAATTCAATTTTGTCCAAAATACTCTCCCTGAGACGCAATTCACTTGTGCCATCTCTGTCTCCACTGCTGGAAAGCTTCTTGGAAGTTGTCTGTTTTGAGGTTCCTCAGTTGCCTTCTCGTTTCAGCTTTAGTGGTTTACCCAAATGTCGCCTTGCATTTAGGAAATAGGAAAAAGTCGCACGGTGCCAAATCCGGTGTTCCGTCGTGGTAATCGACCTTGGGGCCAGAAACCCACGTACAACTAGTGAAGCGTGTGCAGGAGCATTGTCGTGATGGAGAGTCCGCATCCCCCGTATCGTGTGACTTTTTGCTATTTCCTAAATGCAAGATGGTGCTTCGGGGGCAGCATTTGGGTGACGTGGAGGCCATCAAAGCTCAAACGACAAGGCAACTGACGAACCTCAAAACAGACAACTTCCAAGAAGCTTTCCGGCAGTGGAAACAGAGATGGTACAATTGTATTGTGTCTCGGGGAGAGTATCTTGAAGGGGACAAAATTGAATCACCTGATTAAAGGTAAAATAATTTTTTTGTTTCGCTTTTATATGAACTTACCGGACAAACCTCGTATAATGTTGTTTGAAATAAATATATACTTGCAATAAACAAAGCTTTGTTACAAATATTTGTTTGCCCGTATTTTAACGAGAGATTTACTCGTTTGAATCAAATAGATTTTTCAGTGTACCAGAAGGGCTAATTCTCTTCTTTTTTTTTGTTCACCTGAAATATAACTGTTAGAACGAGGGGTCCTTTGTAATCATGTCTTAATACAAAATTTAGAATATCAATGCTAATGTCCTTTATACTTGCATAATATCCTTAATCCTTCATTCTATTCATAATTATTATTTGTTAAACTTTTGAAAATTTTTGAATACCGATATATCAGGACCCATGTTACCCGAGGAACCTTGACTTAGGAAATGACCCGAAAATGAATTCCTAAAACAACGACATGTTTCAGTAAAACTAATGCTCCATTGAATTTTTGAGGCACTTGTATCGAAGCATAGTGCTTGGACAGTTTCTGACAGTTTCCATTCCCGTAAAGACGGCTTAGGCTTGGCCTCAACCAATAGAGTATTTAATTTTTAGTTCTTCAAACTTCGGCGCTCTTTTTGGAAACAACAACTGACAATCACTCAGCAGTGGAGTCTGCGGCACTTATGCCAAACGTTTAAGTTGTGGTGATAAGTGGTGTTCTGTTGCAGTACATATCTCCTAAGGTACTACGTCTGGCATTACTTTTCATTGTGGGTTCCACTGGGGATGGCAATTTGGTTGCCGAATTACGTATCTATTCTTCACTCATTAAGGTAATGGTGGTATTATTGTTTTAGTTTTACTATTTCAAGCCACCGTATCCTATTGTTTTATTCATATTTTGGAATCAATACTTCGACAGCTGAAAGTTTAATGATTCTTGTGCTTTACAATCAGTATGCACTTAAATTTTGCCTGGCAAAGCAATTTTCAATGTAACTAAACCCTTTTATGTCGACGTACTCTAGAGTGCCATCTCGTCGCTGGATAGTTTCTTCGCAAGGGCCTTAATACAATTACTAGGGCTGGGGAATCGAAACGATGAGAGGTAATTTCTCATGCGCTCCGTTGTATTACTGGAATTCAATCGACACTCGTCTGGGAGTAAAATACATTATCACTGCAACTGAAATAATATCACAATGTAAGGGAACATCTCCGAGTATAACTTAATAAAACATCTATGTTAAAGCCAAGGAGATTATTTACACACCGTAATGCTAGTATAATAACTTAAATGTAAAGTGATGATATACATATATAAAGTTAGTTGCATAAAATTCAAAAAGAACTAGGTATTTGTTTAATAAAAATTACCTAGACATGGGTAAAGGTTCATTAGTGATTGCAATTAATTGATAGTTTTGAATTTAGTATACAATTTTAGAGCAAAACTATTTTTTAATGACCACCCAGAATTCCAAGTTTTCGTGCAGGTTAGGTTACATAAGAGAAAAAGCGTATTATAAGTATTGAATTTACCTGGGCACTCTCATTTATGAAGCCTTATTCCTACTTTGTTAATTACACGGCGCTAGTTGGCTAAAGGAAACATCTTTGATGACCTAAAATTCATAAGCGCTATCCGCATAGCATATTCATCAACCACAATATCACCTACAGATTGTCAATAATCTTGCACTCGATAGTCGCAATCAAGTAGATGTAATATATACGGACTTCTCCAGCGCTTTCAGTACCATTGATCATGATATAGTTCTAAGAAAGTTAGACAACTTTGGATTGTCGCATACATCCGTCGAGCTCATGAAGTCTTATTTAACATATCGATTGAATTATGTATTCTACAATGGTTTTCGCTCTTCCGAGTTTCGCTCTACGTCGGGTGTTCCTCAAGGTTCCTGCCTTGGACCACTTTTGTTCATAATATATATAAATGATCTATGAGAAAATCTTACATGTATCGCATTACCTTATGCAAATGACCTTAAAATTTATTCACTTCTTGCCAGCCAGTAGGATGTAGAGTTGATTCAGTCAAACATTGACACAGTTACGCGTTGGTGCATGCTGAACAACTTTAAACTAAATGCTGACAAATGTCAATGTCTATCTTTTACCCGAAAGAAAAACCAAGTTGCACCAATGTGCTATATTCATGGGAATATTATAGCTACGGGCAAATCAATTAGGGATTTGGGTGTGCTCTTTAATAGCCGTTTAAGTTTTGTTAAACATGTTCAGAATATCGTCTCTGCTTCCTCTAAGCGATTTGATTTTATAAGGGGAAATACGAGACCGTTTAATGATGCACGTACCCTGAAAACGCTATACTCTGCATTTGTAATAAGCTATCTTGAATATTGTAGCGAGATTTGGTCTCCATAGGTACTACATACACATCTGCTACCAATTAGCTTTGGAAAGAATTGAGCGCCACTTTCTAAAATGTTTATCTTTTAAAATTGATGGCATATTGACTATAACACTTTGCTTGAAAGGCACAAAATGGATTTATTGCTAAATCGTAGAAATATACGATCATATCAACTTACGTGGAAACTGATTAATGGGAGACTTGATTGTACAGATCTCAGTAACGAGATGAATTGCGAGGAACATGAAGCTTAACCATGGAATTAAGCTTCATGTTCCTCGCAATTCATCTCGTTACTCCTAAAACCAATCTTTTACTCACAATTTTTAATATGTGTAAACTGGCAAATGACAATTATTATATTTTCTTTGATACCACGTAGTAGTGTAGGTATATCGTTAGAGCAATTTTATGTGCTTTGTATGTTCATGTTTACTTTAGTTGTAGTTAGACACCTGAGACGTATGTGTGTATGTGTATTGATTCATTATATATTATTATATGGTTTTCTGTTGGACAATAAACGTATTGTGATGGAGCGTACCTTCATTTACAAACACCCTATAGGTATGATGGCGTTAAATAAAGGACATAGATATTTGC
>JARFOC010000948.1:0-13322 GCA_031763485.1 Osmoderma eremita | reverse complement strand
TGATACCAAGGCAAATGGAGCCCTGCTATGTTGGCAGACTATTGCTGGACGCTGAAGAGAGATGTTTCTGATGCAAACTACAGCCGAAAGTCATATATCAGTACATTTTCCAAGTAAATATATCCGTTTGTACGTCATTTTTTCATGATTTATACACACTATCATATATACTTTCACAAAATTTCATTGCTTTGTCACTCTGAAACCCTGCCTGATAGAAAAATTCTGTAAACGGATATGAAATAAATGTAACAAGTACTATCAAGTTCACCCACTTTACCTCGTGGGACAAAATAAATCTGAAATTTTGTTGGCTAATGTTATACTACATACTTATTGAAAGGCAAATAGAAGATCGAGTGGGAAGGCATTTATATCTGCTTCATAAATAACAATTTGATTTGTACTTCCTCCTAAGATAAATAGCAGAATTCGACTAGGAACTAAAGTAAGGAGTTAAAATAGAGGAACAGTTTTAGTTTTTCTTCACTTTTAAATTCGTTTTCTAATGCTATGTAGTATAGAAACCCCTCCACATTCGCGAAGAAAGAACAATTTCACCAAAATGCATACAAACCAGACGCTACGCGTCGATTTTTCCGATATTAAATTCGCGCATCAGTCAGCTGTTGTAAATCACAAACCGTAATTCGATACGAACACTCAAAAATAGAATTATGAAGCATTAGAGGTCATCCTATACTAAATCAATATGTCGAGTACGTGCATATGACGCGCGTCGGATCCCGATGTACAACGTCGTCGAGTGGTGAATTCACTTATTTTCGACGATTAAACGGCGAACTACTCACTGGAACAAAAGGCAATAAACATCGGTAAAATTATTTACGACTGCTATTTCAGTGTACGAGTCGTGTGCATATGCATGTGCATGGGGTTTGTTTGAGAACGTTTTTATTGAAGACCAATCTTTACCGAACCAATAACATTGATTTCCTTCGTTGTGGTTCGTGCACCGTCTGTATATATGGCATATGGTTATTATGTATGTTTACGTAGAAAATTGTCGTATTGTAGCAGCAATCATTTTATATTCGTAATTGTAGTGTATCCTATTTCTGATTGTTCCATGAAAGGGCCGAAACATTTCTTATTCTCAGAATTTTTTATGTCTTTATGCAATTTGCCTAAGGTTCAAGTAGTGAAGTAAATAAATTCCCACTTGTTTAGGAAACACATGTTTTGAGGTCGGTATACTTCGTATTTACCGTAAAACGAATTGTACATTAGTATGGTATACAGACCGAAAACTACACTGATTTCGTAAGATTTAAATAAACATTTAGATTGCGAAGTTTTAATTCCTATTAATAGGTACTCCCACTCTGCAGTGAAAGTATTGCGACACAAACTCCGTGCGAATATTATAAAAGAAAATACCACATATACCTTACAGACTGAGTCTGATAACAGCACTTATGGTAATAGATATAAAATAAGGTATAAAACTGCCAAAAGCGACTATTCATTAGAAAAAACAAAAAAATAAATCTAAATTTTAAATACATACAAAACTTAATTTGCGTCGGGCACCAATGTAGGGTATGTAGCTATTACTTGACAATATTCTAAATGTGTACAGCAATGACACATTTTTACTATTTTGAAATATGGAGTTAAGACAAAATAAAGGCTACAAACATTTAACAGTAGTAAATCAACCAAGATCAATAACATCTTCACAAAGAAAACTGACTCGTAAAAATTTAAAATTCTCTTACCACCCTGGTGAGTGAAGAACTCCAGATACGTATTTCGCCAACTAAGTTTTCATCCTCAGCAGAATCTACAAAGGAAGATATTGTTAGTCCTAGCACTCTGGAAGATATGCACCACACAGAACACCGTTTGAATAACATTGAATAACATTCTGGCTTACAATCTATGTCTATATCGTTCCGATTCAATAAGCGTACTTCGTCACGCTCACTGAACCGTAACAATCCACTTCATAATTATATTTCTATTATCTAACAGAGCAGGCCAAATTAATTACAATGAGTAAAAATTGCTACAATGGAAGACAAGCAACAAATTGTGGATTATGAACATAACAAGCATAAGCAAATACAAAGATGTAACTAGCATATTATCTGTAAACACGAATTTCTAAATCAATAACACCACAATTGTGAGTATTACATTCGTTGTGAATTTGTTTATACTTGTCGTGCAATTTATTCAAAGAGTTCGTATAAACTAGAATGCGGGATGGGTCCTTTATCAGAGTTCATAAGTTTTTCCTTAATCTTATGAATATAAATACTTTCGTAACCAACCAATTCTTTAAAATTAAGGAATTGTTTCACTAGCCTAAGATTGTCCGTTGGCATGGCGTGATCTGGGCAACACTAGACTTCTCTGGTCTACCACCTCTAAAATGAGCAATGTGCTCTTCAAAACGGACTAAAATGCCCAATATATTTTACATTACATTCTTTACAATCTATTTCACAAATTCCTGATTTCTGATGTACCTCAATCTTATCTTTGGCATTTCCCAAAAGGTTATTTAAAGAATTATTTGTTTTATACGCGATACGTAAATTATAATCTTTGAAAATCTTTGATAGGTTTTTAGTCGATTTATGATTAGGTAGTTTCGCAAATTGACTGGATTGATAACCTTGAGGTATCAGAGTTGTACAGTTTTTTACTGGACAATTTTTGTTTATGTTTCTTCACGCGATTGTTTATCATATCCTTCTGTCTGACACAATCACTCCAGTCACTTTTGCAAAGGAAAATTGAGTCTTGCATTTGCTATATGTGGCGATTCCATCAATTCTTGTCGGGGATCATCTTTTCTCCAACGGAAACCTATTTCATTTTGAAATAATCCCTAGAGACGAAAGGCATCAATGAAATATATCTCTATCCTCCAAAGTTTGCAAGACTATTCCGTGCAATGAGTTGTTAAAAATATCAAGATAATCAAAAATAAATTCAAATTCATACCTACGTATATCTACTATTTTGATACATTTCATATACAACATTACTTATCAATGAATTGGTAGCATCATCGAAACCTAACACAATAGGCGTCTGTCGATTTGCTTTGGGATCACCCAATGCTTCATTGTTTTCCACTGCTTGTGATGACACCAATAGACGATAAGCTGATATTCAAAGCTGCGCCAACACGCTAAAATTATATAGCTTATAATTCTTTGAACACTACATTTGTGCTAATACACTACCCCTCACTGCCGTAAAAGGTGTCAAAGGTTGCCCATGCATGTGAATACTACCACGTTCTTGTTCGAAGAACTGCAATCATTTCTTTTGCTTGTTTACGTACGTGATTACGAAACGTGATTACTTGATATAAGAACTAATTTTCAAAAAATAAGTAGTATAGCAAAGAAAAAAGACGTTAAATAAGCAATAACCTAAACGAACGAACGAATGTCAGACGATATTTCATGAGAAAAACAATAAACAACTATCGACAACGGGGTACACGAATACCAAGAGTTGAGAAGAAAGTCGAATTGCGTTAATTGATAATAGGCGCTTAAAATAATTATTAATTAGTGCAACTGATAATTTGTGCTAAAGTGCAATAATCTATAACTATTTATATTTTAAACTATTGATTATAACCCCACTGACATGCATTTTAAAAATTGACAAATTCATATTGTACAGTTGGTAGTGTGACGTCATAAATCACGTGCATTGATATTTATCCTGCAGCTGCTGTATATAAATACCCACGTCATACCGTTGTTCCCTTTTCCCTAAACGTTTAACCTTTCATGTCATATTTAGTCTTATTGAATAACTTAAATATTGGTCATTTAGTATTTTTGTTTAGTTAATGGTAACCTTTTTAGTGAAATAGCATTTAATTGCAATTAGAGTTTAGATAGACAAGATTATTTATTATACTATTTTGAACACATTATACCTTACTATTCTTTGCGTCCTTTAAACTGAGTTTCTTTTTCTGTTTGACGCTAAAATTTGTTAATATTATTATTAAACGTAAATTTATGTGAGATATTTTACGTACTTAAAATATGATTGAATTATAGATCTTCTTAAAATAATGTGAAGCTTTAGCTTTAATGATTTCTGAATGATCAGATTTCCTTCAAAACCTCTTGAAAACCGCTCATTTTCATCTAATACGGAATATTAGGTTGCCGAATGCGATATTGAATTGAGTCACGGGTACGTGCCCTAGCCGTGAACAATCTGCAGCAGTAGCAGACAATCGCATTTGTGTGCGTACATGTCAATTTTGGGGAACTTTATTTGCACACGTATTTAAGATAAGGTTACTGTTTAGTTAGTGACTAACGTGAGAACGCGCCCAGCGTTAATAATGTTTGCTACCTGAAACACGTCAGCGTGTTCCCTGTGTTTCGCAATGCACTTTGTACTTTAATGTTATGGATAGAGGGAGCGGTATTTCGCTCTGTGCTACTGTGTTGGCAGGTGGATGCTGGTAATAGTACTAAATGGAGAATAGATGGAACTACCGACACTGTGTTATGTTAATTCTAGTAGAGATTCAATATTCTTTGACGATGTAGTCGGCGGTTGCGTTCTATGTAATATCCTCCTATCTGTTCGTCGTATATAAAGACATGCATATGCTCTCTTAGAGTGTTAGTTTGCAGGGTGTGTATGAAGCGTTATATCAGGGCGATAATGAGGTTACTTATTTCAAGTTATGTGTATGCAAGTCGCATTAAAGCAAAAGCATATCATTACAGGGTAAGTACTGTTGGCTGTATTGTTAGGAGAACGATAGCTGTTGCCTCGGTTCAGACTAAATTAACCAGAGAAATTCCCAGGGCAATGAAGAAGATTCCTTCCAAATTTATAAGCAAATCTGGGAACTAGTTATTACAAGATTTATTGCATTGCCGTAAATACTTGTATCCCTTATTAAATAACTTTAATAAATGACATACGAGGTGTGTAAATTAAGTAATGAAACCGACAACGTAGCGTTTGATATGGCAACAGGGGAAGCACGGGACATGGAGAGGCGACAAACGGACATTGTAATACGCGTTCTGTGCAAGTTTGAACTCGATCAAGCCACTTGTCCGTCGTCGTTTTTTCCATGAACCCGGTTTTCGTAATGCGTTCTACAAATGATAGACATTAATTTCGAGCAGCGGTGTGCTATCAGGTTTTGCTTCAGACTTGGGCAAAGTGCAACAGAAGCTTTTGCAAAACTTCAGCAGGCCTACGGTGTTTTGTCAAAAGCCCAGTTTTTCGGTGGTTTAACTCATTTTCAGAAGGAAGAGAGTCGATTGGAGATGAGACACGCAGCGGAAGGCCCTTCAAGTGCTAGAACCGGTAGCAATGTCGACAAAATCCGCGAACTTGTGCGTTGAGATCGTCGGTTGACGGTCAGAGTGGTCGGGGAACAGTTGAATTTGTCTCACACCACCGTGCAAGTTTTGACCAATGCATTGGGAATGAAAAAAATCTGCTCGAAAATGGTTCCAAAAAACACTTCGCAGGAACAAAAGGACATCAGGAGAGAAAGGTGCCTTGACATTTTGGAATCGATTGAAAATAATGAAAATTTTTGGAACGTGTGATGAGAGTTGGGTGTTTGAGTATGACTCGGAAACAAAAAGCCACAGTATGGAATAGCGCACAAAGCCCAGGAAAGCAAGAATAAGCAAACCAAAGATCATGAGCATGCTAATTTGTTCCTTTGATAGCCAGGGAATCGTTCACAAAGAGTTCGTGCCTCCAGGTCAGACAGTTAATCAACATTTTTACCGAGAGGTTCTCGAAAGACTCCGAAAAAGGGTCATGCGTGTGAGACCTTCAAGAACGATTAGATCCTGCATCATCACAATGCGCCTTGTCACACAGCGATTTTAATAAACGGTTTTTGGCCAGTAAAAATATTTCTGTGGCTCTTCAGCATCCTTATTCACCTGACTTGAGTCCTTTTGACTATTTCCTCTTCCCAAGATTGAAAATTCATCTGAAGGGACATCATTTTAGGAAACTCGAAAACATTTAAACGGCTGTTACCGACCAGCTAAAGGCGATTCCAATATCCGAGTGCCAGCACTGCTATGAGGAATGGAAGAACCGTCTCCAACGCTGTGTGACTTCCTAAGGATGTTATTTTAAGGGAGACAACGTTCAATTGTAATTATATTCAAATAAAAATATTTAAAAATTTCAGTCTCATTACTTAATTAAAACTCAATAACTATTACACTTTTAAGTTGTTCAATAAAATAGCAGTATAAACACACTGTTCGGATTACTCCTCCCGCACAAGTATTAATTAATTCGGGACGACACGTGTTTCGGGAATACGAGGATTCCCATTCTCAAGTCCGGCACCGAATAGCAGTAATATAGAATAGTAAATATAATAACTAACAATATTAGCTAAACTACATATTTGACTTATAGTTTAGTTGGTACTTTATTGCATGTCGTTTAGTTGCTATAACAGCACGAGAGCGACGTGGTATGGTGTCGACAAACTGTTGGCAACGTTCGGATGATACCGAAAACCACGATGCTTGAACTACTTCCCATAATTCTGTACCAGTTTTAGGTTTACCCTCGCAAACAGCTTTTTTAATGTATGCCCACAAGTTTCCGATAGGGTTGAGTTCAGGAGAATGGGAAGGACAGCCCATAACCCCAACCTCATTTCTATCTCGAAACCATCGCTTAGCTATCTTGCTCGTATGCTTAGGATCATTATCCTGCATAAATATCCATTTTAAGGGCATATTGTCTTCTGCATACGGAAACATGACTTCGTTGAGTATTTGGACGTATTTGCGCCGATCCATGATACCGTCTATTTTATAAATAGGCCCTACACCATAATAAGAGAAACATCCCCATAGCATGACTTTCGCTCCCCCATGCTTGATGCTTTTGGTGGTCTATTCTGGTTTGCATTCGAGTTCGGTGGTCTGCGAACATACAAACGGCGACCACTAGAGCCAAAAAGAACTGATTTACTCTCATCATTCCATAATATATTCCTCCATTTACGAGTAGGCCATTGCAAATAATCCTTTGCGAATTTAATGCGGTTGCGGATATGGTGTTTCTTTAGTAACGTTACCTTCCGTGGGCTTCTGCCGTTGAGGTTAGCCTCAGCTAACCGTTTTCTAACTGTGAGAGTGCTTATAGTCAAGTACAAATCATCTCTTATTGGTCGGTAGGTTGTAAATAGTTCCTTCTTCGCATATTGCACGATGAGTCTGTCCTCTCTCTTCGTGGTTTCGCTTTTTTTGCTGCGTCTTTCGCCTTTCTTTTTCCACTTCAAGCCATTAGCAATCATTTCGCTGAGCAACCTATAATACTTTGCACAAACCTATAACTTTTTCCTACGTTAATTAATTTCTTTATTACTTCGCGTTCCTCCGGTGTACAATGTTTCTTTCGGTCCATGATTTTATTTTAAAAAAACTTTCAATTTTCTATTTATTGGATGTTAGAACTGTTTTCGTTAAGGTATTGACTAGATTAACGTGTGTATGCCTTAAAGGCTTATCTACTACTGACTGTATTTCACAGCGCTTCTATTTTCTGGAATAGGGATTATCTGCGCTGTTAACATAAAACTTGGGGTTTCCCCGAAGTTATTCATAAAAGAGCTCTACCATACGCGTATTATAAAACCTATGTGTTGGAACTGTTTGATGTATTGATGGCGTGTAATAAATATACTTCCATTCCAAAACATCCGCTTACATTTTAGAATAAATACACTATTGCTATTTTATTGAACACAACTGTAAGTGTGTGGAACTTCCATGCACCAGACATCTTTATCTTTATATCCAATATCTCTATATACAATCACTCGCAAAATTGGGCGTACACCAGCCAAAAAATAAAAGCAGTCTGGTTTTGCAAAACAATATTTATCTAACAAGAAATACAAGTAATATTTCAATACATGTACAAATTCAACTACACGATTACTGTCAACAAAAATAAAATGCAGTTATATTAACATCCCTGTTATGAAAAACCGAAAATAAAGACATATTATGCTACCGCAAAATTAAGCGTACGGGTACTTACCCCGGACCTATATTTATGTGTATGTGCCTCAGATAAAACAATACAATGCAACTCGTTGTATTATGTAACTGTACTATATGCTCATCAGGTGTGATCACTATAAAACCAACTTTCGTTGCGAAGCATGGATCACAAATGACATCAAACCGACATTTCCACCAGAGAACTTATAATTAAATTATATTCTCAAGGAAAGTCGCTAAGAGAGATTGGTAATTTAGTGGGAAGGACACATTCTACAATCCCGAAAATAATAAATAAATATAAATATGAAGGAACTTTACAAAATAAATCTAGTCGTGGAAGAAAACGCATATTGAATGATAAAAATGAAGGATATATTATAAGAAAAATTAAGATTAATCTGAAATTAAGTGTTTCTAAACTAGCTACGAATGTCGTGGCAAGCGTTGGAAAACACATATCAAGTGATACTATTCGTCGGGTATAGCATACGTACGGTTACAAGGGTCGAGTTTGCCGAGAAAGCCTTTAATATCTAAATCAAACGGTGTTAAACGTCTGGAATTTGGAAAGAAGTATATAAATCATGCTCTAGATTTTTGGCGGAGTGTTATATTCTCAGACAAATCAAAAATAAATTTATTTGACTCCGACGGTGGGCAAATGGTGTGGATGCGGCCGCGAACAGAATTATCCCAGAAACACATTCAACACAGTGTCAAGCATGAAGGTGGTTCGATACTATTTTGGGGCTGTGTGGCAGCTGGAGGTACCGGAAATTTGGAATTCATTGACGGTATTATCGACAAGACAAAATATCTCGACATACTTAAGAAAAATCTGAGAACTTCAGTTATGAAACTCGATATGCCACGGGTCTATTATTTTCAGACAATGACCCTAAGCATACCGCATATATAGTCAGGCAGTGGTTAACATATAATGTACCAAGGTTGCTGCAGACTCCCCCTCCATCCCCTGATCTAAATCCGATAGAGCACCTGTGGGCTGAAGTAAAGAAACGTATGAAGCAACAAGTCGGAATTGCGACGTGAAATAATGAAAGTTTGGGAAAATATTTCCCAGGCAGTAACACAGAAGCTTGTAGGCTCTATGCCACAACGACTACAAGCTGTCATTGAAGTCAAAGGTTACAGTACTAAGTACTAATGCAAATGTAACTTAAAGGTACGCTTAATTTTACGGTAGCATAATATGTCTTTATTTGCAGTGTTTCATAACAGTTACATGTTAATATCATTGCATTATTTTTGTTGACAGCAATCGTGTAGTTGAATTTGTACATGTATTGAAATATTACTTGTATTTCTTGTTAAATAAATATTTTTTTGCAAAACCACGCTGCTTTTATTTTTTGGTTGGTGTACGCTCAATTTTGCGAGTGACTGTAGGTACTGAGGTTTGCAAGAATGCCGTCAAATTCCAATATACAAAATAAGTCAAAATTATAATAACACTTAAATATGAAGCGCTTAAGCAGGTTAAAAAAAATATTTACTCAACATATTTATCATAGGTGCAACATTATTTAGATCATACTAGACTAATCTGATCGAAAGCGATGACTGAGAGATGTTGGTGGTAGAGTGTATGCAGACCACGAAGTCGCAATACCTAAACTTTTTGACAGTATATAATATATCCACATATTAAATTTTTTGGCAATACCTCTTACTGTTAGTGTTAAACTGCTGCTATGTGCAAAACAGGAAAGAGCTGGCACAGCATCTGCTGGTAATACCTTGGAAGGCATGTGTGATTTATTTGCTATAAAATATCCCGATCTCTAATAACAATTGTAAAACTAAAAAAGAAGTTGGATAACGCCTCCTCCATGGAATTCTTAACGGAAGATCAATTTTAGTATGCCGTGCAATAAAAACTAATCTAACTTATAAACAACTACCGTTTCAAATAATTTAGATATATGTATATATCCCCATTCTACAGTTCAGTATATTCTTAAACCAAACGATTTTCGTAATTACATATACTACCAACATTACCAGTTATTTTACAACAATGAATTTAAACATATGAATTTTTGTGAAAAGGTATTTGATTTGATTAATGCACACCATAATTTTGTTAACAATAGTGTTTTTATTGCGAATCCTATTTTCCCCTGGTGAGACGCCAAGTTTATGATAAAATTGTTCAGATCTCGGATAACATTAGATATACCGGAGCTGTTGAATAACATCCAAACCAATTTTTACTAAAAAGATTGGGATATTGTCTAGTTATGGACGTAAGTAAGTACCCTTGAAGATTTTGTCTAAATTATTATATTTCAGATAACGAAATTATTTGATATTAAATTAATCACAGCTGTAGATGTTACTTTATTTCTTATCATTACGGTTTATTCAGTCTTCTATTATGAAAAGCATATATAACTTTAAGAAAAACTAAAGATATAAGTTTCAATTATTTATTTGTATGCCACTACAAATTTGTTTCACCATACTATGGCTTACAAATAAATAATTGAATTTTCTTAAAGTTATAATGGAATTTCAACAAGTAGCTCTAAAGTCTATCAATGAATTAAAAGCATATATATATATGTAATGTCTTCAAAGGTGAATTGCTTTTTGTTCCTTATTAGAAAATAAACTTATTTTTCGGGGATGAAATTAAATTTTTTTTGTAATAGAATTTTATTTATTTTTGGGTATCTATTATATTCTTTATTTATGGGAATTACCCTGTGTTTCTTTTTGTGAGGAACGATTATTTATAATTCAACTTTTGTTTTGCGCCTCTCGTTAAGTAGTGTAATATGTTTCCCATTTTACAACAATGTATTGTAGTATATGTAGTAGTACGAATTTTGAGTATTTTAATTATACTTTATAGGAGACATCTCACCGCGATCAAAAACTCTATTCATGTGCCTTACTAGATGCATGAAATATCATGGGAGCGATATTGTACTGATATAAGTTGGTAGCCGTGTTATCTGTGAATGTAGGGAAACGTGCATATAATGAGGATTATATTTACTCACATTAGCCCGGTATAAGATCTCTCAACCTGCTTTTCAATCTTTCCAACATAAGAAACATGAAAAGTGCCAAAAACAATTAACCGTAAAAAAATGCCATGCGCCATGCGCCTATAATGGCTTTCTAATATACAAGGAAACTGTCAAAAATTACATCTAGCAACCTGACAGTTCTTTCGATTCGTTGGGAAATGTTCACATTCCTTATTCTTTCCTAAAAGTCGCTGAAGTACCTAGTTCTTTGAACATAGCTACCCCATTACCAGGAGACGCATAATGTTAGATTGAGGAATAGGAAGGGTATTACAAATTAATATCTTACACCACAGATTCCTAAGATGTAACAATGGAAGTGATTTTCCACTCCCCGAATCTATCTATAGTTGTATGGGTAAATGTGAAATGTCATAGTACACATATGATAAATGTTTTTGATTGAAATGTTGTTAATTTCGTTCCAATTTAAGTATCAACCTAATTTTAACTCATCTTGTATTTTTTTATATTCAAATATAAATGCGAAACAATATCCAATCTTATTTCTTCCGAATATGGAGAAATATCAACCTATACTGAAGCTTAACACAAAAAATCTTTCGCTTCCAAGAACTTTTTTCGAAGACAAAATGGAAACTGCTTGGCACTTCTATAAACAAACCCGATATAATAAAATACTGAAAGCTTTGGCCTTCAATTTTCTTTGATGTGGTTAGACAAAATAATACCTATTAATACCACCCTAGGTCTTGCATGTTTGTTTGTACCATGTGTTTTACCTTGCTATGAATGCTACAGTGCATATATATTGCGCAGATTATGTCATAGGCCTTGTAATACCATTATATTAGGCACGGTTATGAAAAGCGGTTATTAAAATGGGTGACATGTCAAGTTTCCAAAGAGGATCAATCGTGAGTGCTCGTTTGGCTGGAGTGTCTGTGACAAAAGCAGCTAAACTATTTAATATTTCATGAGAAACATTATCCACGGTGATGACAGTACTCACGAAGCCACATCGGCGAAGAGGAATAGTGGACGCAATCTAACGTTAACGGATAGGGACCGGAGCACATTAAAAAGGATTGTGGCGAAGCAACATAAAACTACTGCGGCAAGAGTGATAGCAGAACGTAATGCGGAATTTATCCGCGAATTGCAGCTTTTTTTAAAGTCAATGGTCGTCCAACACTTTATTAATCAATAAATTCCTTATATGTATCAACTGTTCATATTATTTAGCCAGCCACTGAATGCATGCGGTTTAAATCTGGTTATTTTTTAAATTATACAATTTAAATCTGCTGATGTATTCATTCATAATATTGAAGAACAATAATTTTAATAAAAGGAGGACATTTTCTTCACGTGTAATGTGCTTTTTACTTAACGATAATTAACGAGACGAAATGGTATTTCGTCAACGTATGGTAGATTGTAGATTATGAAGGTGCACTGTGTTCCAGTTGAGGTTTAATAAATCACTGCCGCGAGATAGACACTTACAATTAATAGCTGGTTCTTAAGCACATAAGTATTATAATTAATTATCTCCGTCCCTGTATTAGGAGAAATAAAACCTAAACGCTATAGCGATTTCAAGTTGCACGGACCGACGAGTTAATTGAGAAAATCTAATTAATTATGCAACATACATGTAGGAGAACATACACTGATATGGGATTAAATTCTAGGCTGCATTATATACGTATTAATCTCGGCTTGCCTCAGCAAACGTTTATGGACGGCGTTTCAGTAGATGCACCTGGAGAGAATATGATATAACGAACTGATTTGTATAGATGCTAGATGTACACTGCTTTGCAGAAGAATGTCTCCGCTATTGACGCGAAAAACATCAAACCTACTCTCCCAACAGCACGGCGCCTAGCTCGGGAGTCTTCGGTTAGAAATACGGATCTCCTTGCTCGAAGCAGTCGGCATTCTCGTGGCCGACAATGAGCGAGAAATACACAAAACGCAAGTGTGCATGTATTATTATCGCATGTGTCAAATAAAACACATGCCACAAAAAAAACTTTAACGATAGTGCTGGGTACCCTTGCACTTAAAGGAAGTTCTTCAACCAAAGCACATTTAACAGTTCAAATGCGAATCAGTTTCACCTCAGTCGGCAAAGGACACACTATCCACACATATATACTCTGTTGGCCAGCACTGAGCTTGAATCCTACTAGCAATGTAAAATATCGACATAGTTGCCACACCGTTATACTTATACATATGTATATAT
>JARFOC010000946.1:1086650-1139634 GCA_031763485.1 Osmoderma eremita | reverse complement strand
CACAAATTAATTTAATAAAATTCGGTACATATGTTTCAAGAGCACGTCGGCTCCCATTATCAACCAATTCCCGAATTGGTGCGGTGTGGATTTTCCCGATACTGTGTATTAGTTAAGAAAATACTGACACAAAAATATAAAAACCAAGTAAATTCACATTATTATTTTGCAAACGAACCTCTGGTAAATTTCTAGTCTCTGCAATAGCATCCGTAACAGCAGGCAGCTCTTTTATTTTGACACACAGAGAGTGAGCTGCGTGATAGTTGAAACCAATTTCGAATAACCTAATAATAGTTTTAGTATCAAGAGTTGGTTGCTCGTCGCCTCCAATATTCTTTAGCCATTCGTAAAAGTTTTGCGCTATCTACGGAATGGAAAATATTTCTTCTGGTACATGTTAGATTTATTTCAGTTGCAGTACTACCATTTCTGTAATAGCGGCCGCTTTCTGAGTTAAATTCATTTCTTCTAATTTTAATGGAGGTAGTGTTTGCCATATTGCCGCTCTGTCCGGTCTTCTTTTAAAAAATCTTATGTATGGATTCCCCGGCCTTGCGTTATCTCTATTACAAAAATTAAACAAACGTTTTGGAGTAATTACGAAAAATAAATGCAGAACTTGTACAACACAATTCCATGTTTAGTTCAGAAAAATTTTGTAATACAAATACAATGCTTTCGCTAAAAATATTGAATCAGAATTCAAAAAGAAAAGAATTATATTAGTGAGAGTGTACATGCATCATCTATTACGCACATTTCACCATCTTCGTTGAATTCCTCATATTGGGTCTCTAAAGACTCGTTCGAGCCATATCGAGAACCATAGGAGCCTGAAGTTCTAAATTTGTGCTCGCTCGTTTTTTCTAATAGAGGAACAGTTTCTAAATCAACTTCTTGAAATGTTAATATAGCTTCAAGTCGTTCCTTGATGTCGGGAAACATACTTCGTATAACATCTAACCTTTGGTCAGGTGCCTAAAATATTTAGTCTGAACTGAAATAACCATACATGAAGTTGTAGGTAATAACCACTTTTATTACTTAAATGGTCAATACGAAAAAAAATATACAACGTACGATGTTAAATTCATTCTCTAACTTATCGAAAACGTTGTACCACCATTCTCTAGCTGTAGGATCGTTATATTCGTATTTACTTGCTTTTATTGATCTTGAACAGTTTATATCAGAATCGTCATCCATTAAAAAATCACTAAAAATACTGATAAGATGACAAATAATTTGACGAAATATGACATTTAGGTGCTACCTACCTACCATTAGAAGTTTGATCAATAAGATTCCGTCTCTAAGTTGGTTAGTTGTAGTTTTGCTATCACCTTATTACAATGAAGTTTTCTGATTTTATTTAAATAAAAGTTTAAATCTTTGTCAACCTTCATATGTATCATATGTTCCGCTACTAGAAAGACTTGTGTATCTGTTTGAATGGATTGATGTTTCCAAGAACGACTACTTCCACGAAATCTCCTTACGCGTTCCATAACAGAATCTTTACTAATACTGACATTATATCGTACATACCTTCAGGTACCCGTGCTTAATATGCAAAACCTTTTAAGGAAATAAATGTTTTCAGAATTTTATTTTTAACGACTTACGTTCTGCAACAGAAAAGTGGATTATAGATAAGAATTTTTTATGAAAACGTGAAAATCTCGAAATAATGGGCAATCGCCTACATTTTAAATAATTTGCTTGTAGGAAATACATGGTTCGAGCATCAAGATATACACAAATATACCCGAGAGGTACCCAGCGGTTAGAAGTGAGGAATCTGTCATCGACTTTGTACTAATAGAGAGAAATGAAAGACCAACTTTGTAAGATGTCAAGGTGAAGAGAGGAAGTAAGATCGGAAGCGATCACTACCTAGTCGAGGCACAATTTAAACAAGAGATTAAAAAAGGAACTAAACCAATAGGGAATAGAAAAATTAATTACACAGAGATAAAAACATGCAAGTTACAAGAAGAAAAAATAAATATCAAGAAACAACTGAGGAAAGATTAAAAGCAAATAAAGGAGCAATTTATAAATTAGGACTAGAAGAATTATGGAAATACTTCGAAAATACATTAAGAGAAGCAGCAAAAAATACATGTGGAATAAGTAAGAACACAAACAAAAGAAAACAAACACCACGGTGGAATCAGTAGTTAAAGAGAAGAAAAAGTTATGGAAGAATTATTTAAGCACAGAAAAAATTATTCAGTCATACAAGACATACAAAGCACGACGAGAAAACGTCAAGGTCATGATTAAAGAAGCTAAAAAACGTTGATGAGAGGAATTAGGGGAAAGAATGGAAGAGAACGCAGTGGGAAATTCCAAGCTATTATATAGGACACCACGGAGCCTGAGACAAGAGAGGAAAACCCCTATAAAACATATTAAAAGTAAAGAAGAGCAGACACTAACAGAGGAGAAATAAATATTATATCGCTGGAAGGAGAACTGTTGGAAACAGATAATGGGAAAGAAGATCAATGTCAAAACATAAGAGAAAACCAGGAAAATCCAGATCGGCAAACAACAGGGAAAGAAGAAATTAAATTAGAAGAAGCTGAGAAAGCCATAAACAGATTGAAAATAGGTAAAGCAGTAGGAATCGATGACATAATACCAGAAATGATAAAATTTATGGGAGAAGGAAAAAATATATTACATAAAATCATGTCGATAGCATGGAACATACAAAAGATACCCCATGACTGGCAAATTGCAATAATCACTCCCATTCACAAGAAAGGAGAAACAATGCAACAAAATCGAGACACAACAATTGAGATGGTTTGTTTTTGTTAACCTAACGAAAATATATTGTCCAATAGAAGAAATACAGATGCTGGACCAACAATTCAATGTTGTAAAGTTAACACTATTATTTCTTTGCATTAACAATGAGTTTAACCAAAGGAAAATGTCAACGCAACACAAGTATTTACTTAAATCATTTTAATAGGTACACCAAACGTTTTGGTTAAATTAACTAAATTTTGGTTAATCCAACACATCTTTTTCTCTCAGTATATGAAACAGTTTTCCATATCTCCTGTAATTCCGAGGATGCTTTCTTTTAAAGAAAATGGCAATTTTCAGTTTGTTTTTTTTTGAGATAATTTTAAACATTTCCGAATTTTAAAACTTAATCAACAAAAAATTTCCAGCATACCATGAAAATTTTAAATCTACTACGAAACTGTTAAAATTTATTACGAAAGTATAGTGGAATTTGGTACGGAAATATTATTTGTGTTGGCAAAACAGAGCGATGAAGAATTTGGTTATGTTTTTAACAAAGATAGTGCAAAATTTCAATTTGGAATGAAGAAATTATTGCATTCTTGTCGGGTTTTGTGGGTAAGGATTTTTACGGGATCAATAACTAATGGATTAATGGAAAAGAAAATTCGTATTTTTCAAAGAATAAATGTAGGATACAGCCCGAAAGTTCTGATTGTTGACCTCACCATTCATTATCTACTATGAAACTGTTAAAATTTTACGATATAGTAAAATTTGGTTATGTTTTTAATAAAATGCAAATTTCTACTTTGAATGAAGAAATTATTTTATTCTAATTGTTACTTAAAACAAACAACGCAAAGGAAATGTAGCTTCGTCAGTAAAAAGTGTTTTCATTCAAAATTTCTAGGATATCATTTAACAAATTAAACATTAGAAACATCAAAAATGCCAAAAAATTAACCGTAAAAATGCCATTATCGGCGCATGGTTTATTGCTAGGGCAAGTAGCTAGGACATTTCGCAATGAGTCCGTCTTTAATGCTTGTACCCCTTTCATTGCTTTTGCTAGTATGGTGATTCCAGCAATAAACCATGCGCCGATAACGGCATTTTTACGGTTAAATTAAACATTGTTTGGAAAAAAAAACCGTTCAGTTTATTCTATCTTCCTCGAAAAGCTCTTGATGATTTGTGATGTTTTGTACGGCTTATAATTGAATTCTTTCACGGCTTTGTATGTGGAACTGTATGATACTTCATAATGTGTTTCTAAATCTAAAAGCGATCCTACATACCGTTCCTCTACATAACTTAGGATATCAGATTGTTGTTGTTCTGTTGAAACGCGATTGGTTTTATTTATTTTTCTGGGAGAATATAACATCTGCTTTGAATTTGTTAAAAATATTGAGCAGTTTTCGCACGTTATAGGCCTTCAGGATAATTTAAAAAACATGTCCCTAACCCGTTTTAAATTATTCTTCTGATTACGTTATCGCTACCACCTTTTCATCTTTGTATTATCTGTTCATAATTTAAATAAATTTTCGACTTTTCAATAAAATGTATTTAATTTGTAATTGATGTATGAATAAATATTTTTAAACAATTAATTATTAAATTAATAAAGAAATATTTGATCGAATTGCTTTTTCACTGGCCGTTAGCGCATAACTGGTTGCCTACTCTGGTGCTTAATGTTAGTTCTAGGAAATACCAATGTGTAACGCTACAAAAAAAGCTCTGTATAAGTGCATTGCAATTTGTTGAAGTTTGGAGTATAGTAAACTATTGTATGTAGAAGGAGAAGCCACTTATAGTAGTGACAAAACCTCGAGTTCCCTCTTCTATCAATTTATTTCGTAACATCATTTTAATTTTATTTTTACATTTATCTCACTATGACAGTATACACTTCGTCACAGTGAAAAAAAAAAACTTAGTATTCTAACTATTTTACAAACTGTAAGACGAATAATACGTGTATTAGAAATAAAACTACAAAGTATATTTTTTTAAAACACGCAATATTCAAATCACTATTGCTAACAGTCAAGCATGTCGCCAACCCAAAATCAATCGTCCTCGTAATTCAGTTATAAACTCCTCCATGCCATCCCTATCGGCCAAATTCAAATTTTCATTTGCGTCAAATCTATGATCGTATAACTCCCTTGCATAAACGCGATTCCAGTTAGGTGTAAGTTTCTTTTGATTAAATTCAACCCATTCAGTGTACCTATGTGTTTTTGTTCTTATAGAATATCCCATAATTTCTATGTCTTTAAGGCGCGGTTTATCACTGTTTGGATTTTTGCAATGCCATTTAACCCGTGGACACTGAGTAAAAACTGCCGATTTTCCCTTATACTTCTTAAGGAAAAGAAAATATTCCATTATTAGAAAAAAAACCATAATTTAAAGGTGATATTAAGTATATTAAATATACTGTATCGGATCAATCCTCACCTCAATAGATTCATTAATTCAGAACAGGTGGATTCCCATTCTCAACCGCATGATCGACATTAATCGTATTAATCAATCTATTGTAAGATAAGAAGTGATCTCGATACATCCGATCTGTTTACTATACTATCCCAATGTTTACGTTAAATATATTGGGAAACAAAATACTTACAAATGGTTTTAGTTTTGACCTCAACAAAGGTGCTAAACTACGCCCTTCTGTACATATCTTATTAATTAGATTTGGTTCACAAATTTCGAGACTAGGCGAAACACCGGTAAGATCGACTAGCGTGGGAAATATATCTACCAATTCCACAAACTCTTTGACAAAAACTTGACGATTACACATGTTTGGAACGTGAATTATAAGGGGAACCCGCGTAGCAGTGTCGTAATTACTATATTTGGAAAACTCTCCGTGTTCACCCATGGACCATCCTTTAAAAGAGAGGGATAACAAGTATTCTACATCTTCTATATTCTTTTTATACATTTTTAAGAAGTGATTGATGGATTGATCAAACATATCTACACTGATGTAAAGAGATTTGATTAATATTAGGGTAGGTAATTGAAAATATCACCAAAAATATTAATAATAATTTCAAATAGATGCATTTCTATTAATGCAACGTTTTATTCAGTAAACACTTTTTGTACGGACATGTGCGATTGAGTAGTTGGGTAGCATTCGCCTTAGAAGAACTTATTTTAAGTCCCTCTAGCTCGATCCATTTTTGTTCAACCTGTAGTGCGTTCGGCATCCTGCCCCGCACTGCGTTGTTAAATTTACCCTGGGTTAGGATAACAAGATCGTCCGCATATCCTAAGGTTTTGTGCCATCCTTGGTCCAGTTTACTTATCAGCCAGTCCATGACTAGGTTCCACAACAGTGGGGATAAAAACCCCTCCCTGCGGACATCCCCTGTCAACCCGGGCCACCAAAGTTCCCCCAATGATGGTTGTGTAAACTGATCTCGCTTTTAGCATGCACTCTATCCATCTGCAGCTTGTTTCATCTATCCCATTTTTCCTAGATGCTAGGGAGATAGATGTCGCAGAGGATTATTAAAAGCTCCCTCTATATCTAGGAAGGTGCTAGGAAGGTGCATAACAGCACCTCCCTGTTTTCCAAAGCATACTCAGCTCTTTCCACTAAGCGGTGGAGAGCTGTCTCTGTTGATTTTCCTGCTTGATACGCATATTGGTCGTGAAGTATTAATGCAAATTAATTAAGAAAATATTTAATTACCATTATCCCCAAGTAATATCACAATTGTGTCTCTGTCAATAGCACTTAAAACTTCGCCAATTATATCATCAATATATGATACCGAAGCAAAGTAACTTTGTATAATTTTTCTCATTGTGTCATCTGGCATTTCTCCATATGGAAAGGATATATTAAGCATATGGATGTCGTCATACTCGCGAACATCTGTCCATGTATTCCAAGCTAAGCTAGGCAATGAAGGTGGTCTACCATGAATGGTGGGCAAAGTTATTTTACTTATTGGATGATATTCTAAAATAGTATCGTGTACTAATAATAATGTCCAACTAATGAATCATATTTACTGAGGTATTCCAATGGAAATTTAAAAGGAATATGTGGTTTATAAAATCCTATTGCCAGAAAAAATGGCAAACCTTTTGTAATTTGTATTGCATTACGAATAAACCTTAACGATTCATTTAATATTTCCAAATCTGGCAAAATACTGTTTGGTTGTTCTTTAACAATGATTGGACAAACAAGATTATGTGCTAATAAGCCATTAAATGCTGGGCAAGATTTTGCATCTTCAACGATTTTCGATGGGGGATGATATGGTACATCACTCCAACTGTATTCACTGTCATCAGTAAAATTAGAGGAAGCACCATAATCAAACACTTTTCCAATAGAATAAGTATAATAATTATTGTTACGGAAGTGCTGTGGAAGTGAAGTAAAATCTCCAAGAGAGTGCCTCCAGTAAGTGAACGAATCATAAGTAAGAATAGAATCAGGCCTACGACTAGTTAAAAAGGAATTTCTACTAGGGGCAGACTGAGCTTGCTGGAAATAGAAGCATATTAAATCATGTAAGAAAATTTGTAATTTGATATTACCTGACAAAAAGCATTCTTGAAAACAAAACTATTTTGAGCAAATTTATCTATATTTGGTGTATAAGCATATTTATTACCATAAACACCCAATACAGGCCTTAAATCATCGACAACAATCAAAAGAACATTATACTTGTCCAAGCAACCAGTATTTGCAAAAATGACACATACAAAAAATATGTGAAATATTTTCATATGATTATTCATACAAAACTACTTTGGTTCACCTGCTGATCATCAACAACAGCAGTAATAATTAGGCAAATTTTTTACTTATCTGTAAAATGTGTTACGGAATACTGTTATTGACGTTTTTTAGTGTTGTTGTTATCCAATCAGCTGATTTGTGTTGTGACAATTTGTTTCACTTCATACTAAACATAAAAATTAGTTATTATTCTTAGATATTTTCCCTTATTTTCCTTTTCTCTCTATTACGTAGATAAATATTCCACATACTAGATAATTTAGTAATGTACACGGATTTATAAAAGCAGTAAATTCCTGACGTCATTACTTAGAAATCTGTCAGTGAATGTGACGCAGTTATAATAAAGCTAGTAAAAGATGTTAATGTTGTGTTAAAACAAGGTAAGTTATCTTAAAATTAATTGCTTTTGCTCTTGAATTTAAGGAGATGTTGTATTTTACATATATTCGACGTTGTCAGTAATTAATATGTGGATATATTTATTCTCAAGTTGCAAACTCCACACCCTTTGTTCATATACTTGAAACTTGGTTTTCTAAGGAAGCATCTATATTTATCGTTTAAATAAAACATAAAATGAGGCAACAAACACTGCTAAATAGATATACAATTTCAGAAAAAAAAGTCAGGAAAAGATGTCTGCAGATTCTCAACATCGGTCAAAATCACAAGGCAGAGCTAACGGAGATCCTGTAACTATCTCTCCACAGCAAGTAACGGATCCAACCATTCTAGATAGTGTGGCAGGATTTATAAATGATGTTGTGCCAAATGCATATAATACTCCAGGAGATAGCAAGGATCAAATTCAATGGGCTCATTTCGAACGTCTACATGCTGATGATTATGCACCGAATGGGGACCCTGAAAATCTCGTATCTGTGCCCCTCATCTTGGTATTAGGGTATACAAATGGAGTTCAGGTATTCCTATTATGTTTATTGAAGGAAATTATGCTATAATATTTATATGTTGTTATGTTTCAAAACTTTATTCCAATTAAACAGAAATTCTTGGCAGTAGCAGTAAGATACAGATTTGTGTATATTATAGGAACTGTGATGTACATTAAGTAACGTCTTGAGTATATAATGAAATCTTAAACTAACATAGTAATTTTTGCCAGTACAAAAAATACAATAACGCGATAACTTAAATATGATTATAAGTATTAATACTGTGTAATATTTAGATTTTTTAAGGTATGGTCCATTCCGGCGAATGGTGAAGCTGTAGAATTGTTTTCTTGGAAACACGGCTCTGTTCGCGTATTAAAAATACTTCCTTGGCCACATCGCGTGGGTCGCCTTAATACAGACACATTTGCCGCAAAGCGACCTCTAATAGCTCTCTGTGATAACAACACTCCTAGTCCTCATTTTTGTGCTTTAAGTTTTCTTTCTTTGAAAACTAGTGAACAGGTATACAAAACTTAAGAATGGTGGAAGATTATAAAATGAAGGCCCTCCTTTTCTTTGATAAACTTATTAAGTATATGGAAGGTTTGCTACAAAAACGATTAAAATGAAAGACTTTAGCACCATTGAATTCTGGAACATATTTCTAGAAGGACATACTAAAGGAATCTTCCTTTTATAATTCTTCACAACCCTTATGATATTTAGGTGAACCCTCTGTGCAAGAAAAACTATAGTAAATGGTGTGTCTTGTAGGTGAAGGTAATAAAATTCAAAAACCCAATATTGGGAGTACACGCAAATAGTAATGCCATTGTGGTAACATTTTCTGAGCGGATAGCTGTATTTGATGCTTTCACTTTAGAAGATCGATTAACTGTCACGACATGTTACATAAGCCCTGGATTGTATCCAAACCCGATAGCGCTTAGTACGAGATGGATGGCTTATGCAGAGAACAAATTGTTAACCCAAAAAAGGAGCAGTGGAGGAAATGAAGGGGAAGGTGTACAGGTAAATATCTGGTTTTAATATCTCAATGTTGTATCCGAAAGATCCACTTTTGTATTCACAGAGTTACACTGCTACAATGATACATGCTGCGAAATCTTTAGGGCGCGGACTTAGAGAGCTTAGTGAAACTGTTGCAAGTAGTTTGACAGGAAACGCACCTTACAAACCAGGAATGAATGCATGTCATCAGACTGGTGCTGAAGTTTCGCAAAAGGGAATTGTGACAGTATTGGATATTGAGGTACAATTTGTTAGTAAGCACAATTCAAACAGGTTATTATGTTAAATGATGCTCTTAAAATGATATGTAAAATTGTAAGTTAACACTGTATATGATGAATGATAGCAGAATGGTATCTTATCTTTGACTGTGAATATTTTTCTCCATTGACGTTTTTGATCATGGATAATAGGATCGTTAACTTTTTTTTTCCACATAAATTGATCTTTTGATGAGTTGTCTGATTGGTTTTATTGATCATCCATCTTGATTGATAACAGACTCCAAAAATCATCAGTGGGTCTAGGCTTAAGAGTGTTAGGATACATATGATGTGATTATTATTTGCTTTTATCCAGTCTGTAGTCCCTCCAGCATTGGCTAAAATCTACCTGGATGCTAAGTTTAAAACTTTAGACAATTTTCTGTTTAGTTGCAAGACAAAGCTTTTATTTTATTCTTTACTTTTCATTATTTTTCATCCCAATCAGTGTTACATTTTTGTTCAAGTAATTTTTCTCAAACCATACGTCCCCCCTTTGTGGTATGTAACATCCATTTCGGTTAAATGTTATATAATTGTTTTCTAGATATCTGAAATATTCTTGCTAAAACACGATTTGACATTCCTAGGCGATCTTTTGCTACATCTAGTTTTTTTTTGTATAATTATGCTTAAAATAGATTTTGCGGGTTTTTTTAACTCGGTGCTAAAATTGCGTTAGTCACACTTTTATCTAAAACGAAGTATATTTTCTGGCATTCATATTTGTATGCATAATAGTAGTGTTCTTTTTGCAAGAAATCAACTCATTAGAGAGGTTTTGCCAAATAACCCGTTTTTTTTTGACCGGCTCGCTTTGAGATTTATCTAAGATTTTTACCTTCCACCTTATCGCTACGTCACAACCTCGCGAGCATATGCAATAGAGAGAAAAAAAAAATACAGTTAGGTGGAGGGGATAAAAAACGTACTTTATGTCATTCGTTTTCATACCATCATGAATTATATGCATATTATATGCTTTTCGATCACACAACACAGGTGATTATGCATTGCATTTGTAGCGACCCCGTCGTACACTGATGAGGACTAGGAAGTCCGAAACAACTGTCTGTACGTGGGAATGTCTGTTGCTACAAATGCAGTGCATAATCAGTTGTGTTGTGTGATCCAAATTATGTGCGTATATATTTACAATTTTTATTAATGTTTATATATGCATATAATTCACGATAGAATACCGAGATTACTTTAATAGATGTTATGAGGGACAGTACACATACCCTTTTCGATGGTTGGATGTACATATCTCAGCTATATAATTGTGGTCTAAGGTTTTGTGTGGCTAATTTGACGTGAGAGTAAACATACCACACTGCGGCAATCTTACGTATTGCAACTATAGTTACCTGACTTTCCTTATAATTCGAATATTTTGTAACTCTTTTTTAATTTATTATAGAGCCAAGGTACAGTACCCACGGAGAAGTCTCTAGAAACGGATCCAATTATATGTCACTTTGCTGCTCATAAAGAAGCTATTGTTTGTATGAGCTTTGATCCTAGCGGGCTTCTTCTCTTAACTGCTGATAAAGGCGGTCACGACTTTCATTTGTTTCGGATACATTCGCATCCCGGTGGATCGTCTTTAGCTGCTATACATCATCTTTATGTACTTCATCGAGGTGATACAACTGCGCGCGTTCAAGATATGTGCTTTTCTCCCGATTCGCGATGGGTTACAGTGTCCACCTTACGTGGTACAACACATGTATTTCCCATAACATCGTACGGAGGACCAGTGGGGGTTAGAACCCATGCTACGCCACACGTAGTAAATAAAATGTCAAGATTTCATAGATCTGCAGGTCTTACAGTCGAAGGACGTTCAAACAGCCCCGTATCTCTCTTTGAGGCACCAGCGAATTCCAATTTGCCTTGTCACAATCAACGACTGCCACCATATCCGCATCCTACGTTTGTTTCTCCTCTGGCGCAGATAAGGCAACCTGTTTATACACAAAGTTCCACTAATGCTCCGCAACGCTCTCATTCTGGTGAGTATATATTTAAACAAAAGAATGAAAACCTGAATAGTAAATAGAGTTCGGCACCCTTAGATTTTTGACTTCCACTACATCCCCACGCGCTGCTCAAACACCCAACTATACTGGGCGAATAAACGATAGGCGATTATCTGCTACTGTAAGAGGGGATTTAGTGGGAGGTATTTTTTCGGTTTTGACCTAATATAGGCCCACATTAAAATTTACAAAGTGTAACATTAGAACATTACCACTTTACGCATATTGTTTTTAGGACGTCAAAGACTTGGATCTTCATCAGAAGATAACATCCAAGTTGTTCTAAGGGTATGTGCAACATTTGCGCCTCACAGAGCGTGGATAAATAACCTACTTCCGACTAGGGATGTAGTGCATAAACCCCCTTCTAAACCTGTTGAAGCATTATTCATAATGTCTTGTCACGGCTCTCTTATTCAGTACGATCTTGACCCGCATTCCATATCTAGTATACCCAAGGAAAAAGTATGTGATGATACACCAATCGAACTTACAGTACAAGCGAATGCTCAATGGGTACTGCAGCGGCAACCAAATGGAAAAGATGTCGTGTTGCCTTTGTCAATGGAATCTCTTAAACAAATCTATCGAGATACTGCGCCAGTTAAAAATAGTAAATCGGAACATAATGATGATAGGTGGTTATCCCAGGTGGAAATTGTGACACATGCTGGTCCGCACAGAAGATTATGGATGGGACCACAATTCACTTTCAAAACTTACCATACCAGCTCTGGGTAAGTTCTGATTAATGTTCAGTTCAGCAATCATCGTAATGTTGATCTTGTGTTCATTTCGTTATTTATTTGTTACGATCCGATATCTACCGTCTGATACGCAGTTAGTGGTACCTAACGTGAAAGTATCGGATAGTATCAGATACTTAATAGTATCAATATTGCACATCACTACCGTGTAAAAAGCTAAGTCCAGTGATCATTATTATTAAGTTGCTCGTTAAACCACTGATAGTACAGTATTACAGTACCCTTTATATTAATTAGTCTAGATTCTATTATAACCTGCACATTATTTACTATTTGTATTAACCTACTCAATTCTACGTATTTATCTATTTATGTTGGACAATAAATGTTACGTTACTTACTACTTTATTTTTCATTTTTACATTCAGGACGTCCGCAAGTATTCTGGATTCAAAACCGTTAGATGTTGGAAGATCGAAACCAGTCAATATGCCTGTTACGAGTACATATCCCGTTCTAATCGAGGCAGGTTCAGTTAGCAGTTGTGAGCCATCGCCAAAATTGCTCGATATATGTCAAAAAACCTTCAACGAGACAAGTGGAGCTGGAGAACTACAACTCAAAGAAGATCTTGCAGATGCAATGTTGGAATCACCTGGAGTTCGAGAAGCTGGTAAGTTGCATTTTTTTATTTTAAAAAAACCTACACTAGAGCAATACTAGGTCGTTGATATGAAGTCGTATACTTAATTAATGAATTATAGTAACATACGATGTGTTTGATATATTTTGTGTATTTTACGCTTATTATTTTGTTGTTATTAATTCATCCCTTACAGTGAATTTTTATTAGCTTTTTTCTGTTGAATTCAATGTTTTCCTAAGTTTATAAATTCAAATTCAAATCGATAATAATACGCAACTACAATATAGAACAATTTTACTTGCTAAGGTATTATTCGCCTACGAATAATCGGTGTTCGTGAAAAATACTACATATATGGTTAAAATATTCATATTTGTTGACGAACATTCAGCATATTTGTAAAGCCCTGCGCAGTTCTACAGTAGAACCTAGGAGCTGTAGTAGAAGGGTCATCTCACGAACGAGTAGCAAGCGCCCTGCGCGGATCCTTTTTTCCTATCCACATTCGAACAGTATCTGCCTCATTGAGGGTGTATATCATCCGTAATCCGCAAATTTTATATTCGCATCAGAACCTTATCCGCATTTGAGATTTTTGATATATCTAATTTCGATACGATATAGAAAAGCTAATACATTTAATTTAAGTGAAATATTTTTTGAAATACGAGGCCAATCAAGACAAATATTTTCCTCATACTGTTGTATATTAGAGCTGGTAACAGTAGTTACATTTTCTGCATTTTAACCACGGCCTCCTAAATATAATATACACTATCAGTCTAATCTGCCTTGCGTATCTTTAGTTCAAGGCATAATTTTTGCTTCATTGAAAGCACCACATTCGGTGCTTTTCATATACAGCTCTCGCAATGAAGCACCCGCCTTTTGACAGCGATAATGTTAAAATCATACCAACACAACCAAACACAACTTCACATTTAGCAAATGCATAATAACTTAGATCATATATATTACATGGATGCCGCTATGTTTCCCAACTATGTTTCCAACATATCACAGATATAAAAAAGAATCAGCATTTCTGTCTGACAACAGTTATTCGTATTTTCACGGCGGGAGAAGCGCGCAAAATTTGAATTGAATTTGACATACTTCAGAGATAATACCAACTCTAACGCATAACCTAATTTTTAAATGTCAATAGCTCGCTCATACAACAGTAGTTGACATTGACCACACATTGACAAAACTCTAACCTAAGTCTAACGGTACTCTGTCTAATGTCTGTGAAATAAAATTGTGAAATCGCATACGTCCCATAATAAATCGCACGGAATCCGCATGCATTTCCGTTTCCGGTTCCACGAGAGGTCAGGTAAGGGATAGCTACATATAAAGTTCATAAGCATGAAAGTAAGCTCGAAAATCGTAGAAGTACATGTTGGAAACAGTAACGTATATAGACTGATATCAACTGATATGGTGATAGCGGTATCCATGTAATATATATGATTTAAGCATAGTAATGTCAAATCTAGTGACATTTCGTCCGTGTAGGATTTCTTTAATTAGAGCGTTGCCAGTTGCATAGATAGGGGAAGTTTCAACGCACTTACTTTGCCATTTTGACGTTCTATTTGGTATTGATAGTTTTCGTTTTTTTTAACCATATCCCATCTATATATCTGTAAAACCATGTGATATGCTTTGTAATGCCTGGCAACCATGTCATGAAGAGACGAAATGTCAAAAGTCGGTTGTTTAATTGCAAACGCTATATGACCAGAAATGCTCATTAGTTGTGTTTAAATTCCATTCAATGGTTTTATATGGAAAGCTAGAACCACTGTACTCCTGGCATATGTCACTGGAAAATTACTGAGGCGCATGACCGAATAGACAGCAAGTGAATTATTTATATAGGAGGCCGGGATTTTAACCAAAGCCTCCTGTATAAATAATACACTCTATCCGGCCCTACGCGTCAACAATTCTCGTGAAATGACATACAATAGTCTAGTGACTCCATCTCCGAAAACAAGCATTTAACACAATTTAACAACAACAAATATGTATTACTGGTCACATAACTTCGATTTAATGCTGCATAATATGAATTCTCCATGGCACACCAAACATTTTTCAAAATAATTATTAATTGTCACAGTGTCAGTTTCTGTTAGATATACTCAGGATATACTTAAGACTATCAATAATAAGTATTCGAAATGCCACCAATGCCAAAAGTGTTGTGTTAGGAATTGCAACTCCCATGATTTAGAATGTGTGTCTTATCATTATTTCCCGGTAAAATTATATACGCAGTGGAGAATAGCTGTAGCTGATCATTATGGTATTTAGCATAAAATTAACTACGCATTATTGAAATTTATAAACAAATATGTTTTACTTTTGCAGGCATTGAATGTTTGTCAGAATATTCCACTGTTTGCAGTAAACATTTTAAATTTGCGGACTTTAATTCCTTATCAAAACGTCGCAGCCTTGTTTCAAGCGCCATACCTTTTAAAAAAAACTTTTAAAATTTTAACTATACCTATGTTTTAAAGGTTATCTCTGGTTTTGATTCTCCTTTTACAGCTACACAAGAATTTTTTGAGGGGAAATAAATGCTTCGTCTGCAATCAAATGTGGAAACACATGCACGTAGGCAACCAAATAAGCACCATAAAGTGGCGCTCCCTCTGAAACAAAAAAAATGCTTTGAACTAAAGATGCGCAAGGTCGCGTAGACTGAAATGATTATATTTAGGAGGCCGTGATTTCAACAAACATCCTATAAATTAATATAGATACCAACTGGTAACAGTTTGTAAGTTGTTTGGATGGCGCTTTTTTAGGTAAACACCTATACGTTTAATAAACAAGATAATGAAAAGCGATCAAAAAGAACCTAAAGTAAATGTGATTGAGTTATGTGGCTTTTTAACATTGCTCAACGACGTTTTCTGGCTTCTCGCTGATACCACTACACTAAGTTCGTAAATAACAACAGAGATAAATACAAATAGGAACAGCCAAACTTTAATAATATTAAGTTTTAGTGATGGTTCATCAGTACTAAGCTCTCTACGTAAAAAAGCCCAACTCTAATATTACCCCGACTTATCCTTTAGTAATGCTTTGAACTTTTGAGTTTTTTGTCGTATCGGATATTTACGACCACGATACCGGACCTCGTTTACAGCGTGCACTTTCGTTTGCAGTGTTGTATGTAAAGTAAATTTAATGCCGTAGCTCGCTAACCTATTTTAATAATTTTTTTTTGTACGTCCGGTCACGCATTTCGATCGTAAGAATTATACTTACCTTTTTAACTTCCGCCCGGGACAGTTTCTAATTTCTTTTAATATTATTGGATTAGGTTTTCTTATTTCTCTAATTTCGTTTTTGCTTGCTCACTTTTCTTCGTATTCCTTATACTGTTTTCATGTTGACAATTCGACTTTTTTTTTTTAAGTTTCACATCTATTATTTATAAATTAATACAGAAAACGATATTTATATTGCATTTATGCTACAAATGGATATGCATTTGCAGGTTCATTTGTAGATCGAAAACTTGAACTGCCACTTCCACTAGATTTTTTCTAACCAATCAAATTCAAAATTAAATTATTGTGGATTTAGAATCTTAAAATTAGGTTAATGTAAAGTTTTTTTTTTTGCTTTTGGCATGGATACCAATATTTAGAGAAGCTCAAACATTGAGGAATTAATGAAATAAAATTTACTGAGTATAAATATATCTGCTTTAAGTATACCCGTATTATAGGCGTTTACAATATAAAATGATTGTATTAAATGTACTATATTGTATATAAAACATCCAAATAGTCCGTTCTTTTCTTTTTACTGATATAATGCGGGCTACATTATATATGTATGTGAATATTTGTAGCACCTTAAATGTGTGTCGTAAGAAATTGGTATTAGACAATACAAAACGCGATAGTAAAAACTTTTGGATCCTATAGTTGAATCGCTCAACAAATGCAGCAAGCAACACCGCCGTGATACGAACACCGAAAAGTCCGATTCACACCACCATACATGTATCACACTCAGTAAAATAATTGTAGTATTATAAATATACTGTTTTTTTTGTTTTCTAAAATATGTATAGCTTTTTACCAAAACGCAAAACAAATATGACAAATGCAAGGAAATTTGACAGATTGCCCTATTGTAAGCAAGCCGTCATGAAGCCGTCTGATTGACCAACAATAAACATGATAAAAATATGACGCATTCATATTACACGATTGCCATATAGTTCTCTATTGCGTCTGTTGGACGATTCTACTATAGTATTATACTTAACAAAATGCATACAGTATACACATTGATTAACACACCATCTTTTTATTTAATATTTCTTTTTGTTCTTTTCTTATGTGGTGATTGCGTTTATACACACTAATACTTCTATGTTCAGAAATAGTCAAAGGCAGGCAGGTTACTCTTTATTTCTATTCTTAATTTGATTTACACTAATTGTGTGCACTATTTTCTAACACAAAAAAGTTTGCTTGATTTATGTTAACAGATTTTTAAGTTCATTTTACCTGTTTTATTTTTATGTACGTTGCTGCATGCGCGTCCTACTCATCAACATGTATAACTTTTCTGCTGGTTATATTTATATACACCACAAGGTGATAAATTAACTGCTTCCAAATCTGATGTTAGTAATACCTGCCATTGGCTCTTTCTGTTCAGGTGGTGGACGTTGTGTAATTGTGTCGATCAAACGTCATACGGCAACGGTCGCAAAGGTTGTCAATCCTCTGGGTACTGTAGTCACTGTCCAGTCCGATGAAGACATCGAACTCGAACCTACAGAAGAAATAATACATGAGAATTGTGATGAAGCGTTGTTCAGACCGGTAGTAGCATCCAAGGCAATTATTTTTGCCGAATCGACAAATCAGCAAACAAGAATTTCTAGTAGATCTGCTTGCGTTGATAAATCACCACCACAGAAACAATCTGCCAAAACCTTAACTCGTAAAATCGACGAATCTCATAATAAAATCTCTACAGAAAAATGTAATATTGACAAAAGCGACTCTCTATCTGAAGTTGATTCGGGTATTGAAAAAGAAGGTAGCGAATCTCCGTTACTTCGTGACAAAGTCTCTGCCAAACATACGCCCAAATCTATCCATTCAAATAAAAAAACCGAATTCTCAAACAAAACCCAAATCCATTCCAATTACTCCAAGAATAAATCATTTGTCTGTGATATTTCAGATACTCTTGCAGACACGCAATTCGTAGCCTTAAGTCAACCCAAACAACCCTTTGACATAATCACACCGCCTCCCTTGGAAAAGTTGGAATTTCATCGTCGAACCTATTCGCCTGAAGATCAACTTATTTCACTTAAAATGCCCACAGAAAAATGTTCAGCTCAATTTGAAGATGAGGAGTTACACAAGCATATTAAGAAAGAAAAACATACAAAAAATGATAGATACCAAGGACTAGAACAGAAAGATATAATATCATCATCAGAAGAGAACGCTATTGAAGAAAAAACTATATCAAAAAAACCTAGAAAACCAAAAACAAAGCTTGGTGTCCGCATTATAAATATTCCCAAGGATAACGATGAGCAAAAAGACGATGTTTCAGTTGATTTTCATATATCTCTTCCTAGGAAATCTTGGAGTAATATTACCGCTAATAAAACATCACTAGACGCTGCCGAAGAACGGGCTCAAACAGCTGATACAATATGCCTCCCTAATACCGCAACTATATCGTACTCTAGTATTCTTAAACGCGATACTACTGAACTGAACAGCACTCAAGATAATAATTTAATGTCCTCAAAGGTTTTAGAGCCAGAAATAATACAACATGAATGCAAAGTTGCAGATATCGACTTGTTAAAATTAGATAAATCATCAGATGAAGACAAAATTGAAGGTTCCCAGACGGAAACGACTGAAAGCGATGATTCAACGAAGATTCCTACCGAAATTGTAGCAATGGATATAGAAGAAGATGGTGATCAACTCGAGGCTGTGAAGTCTACAACCAGCAAAATAATGAAGAAAAAATCAAAAAAGAAACGTAGATAAATGTATTTTGAATCTCTAATGTAAATATTTTTGTTTAGAGTTTAGGATTCAGTCATAACTTATAGTAGATGTTTATTGTAGGTTTTATGTATAGTAAATTTTTGAATTATAAAACGCTACGTTTCAGACCTCTTTTTGCATGCATATACAGTGAAATCTCTCTAATACGGACACCATTCGTTACATAACTTTTATCCGGGCAAAAGGGATGTTCGCTTGAGCGGATTACATTACAAATGAAACAAATAGAATAATTCATACATGAAAAAATATTTCTATTTACAAAATAATAAGTTATACATTGATAAAAATTGTAAAATATTAAGTTTACAAAATAAAAACAATTGTTCCAATAATCCTAACGTAGGAGTTTTTAACGTGTTTCTTCACGAGAACACACTATTGCTTCTGATAGAGGGACGTTCCTGCTGCGAATTTGAATGAACCACAATTTTACCATCATTTATTAATCTCACACTCTCAATGTTTATAGACATTTTCATCCATTATGTTTCTTCCACCCATATGTTTTGGATTTTCTTCATGTTGCCTGATGTTTTTGCTATTAAAATTATGTCGTCAGGGTATATCAAGTTATTTAACTTGATTGGTTTTTGTAACCGATTTCGGTTTGTAACTTTTCTGTTTGGACGTTTGAATTTTTCATAGTTGTGTCAATAACTATATTAAATAGGAGTGGGCCAAAGTTATCTCCCTGTTTTATTCCAATTTTGCAATTCGAACTCTTCGGATGTGTTGCCATTAATTTTCACTTGTGCTTTTACCGTGTTAAATGCTTTTGGTCTTTTGTATTAAGTATTTTGATATATCTATGTCTTCCAAACACTTCCAGATAACTTGACTATCGATTGAATGGAATGTTGCCTTCAGGTCAACGAAAGCTAACCACATCTTTCTCCTGTTTCCATCCTTCTTTCCATTATGTTTTTCACTACAAATATGTTGTCCGTAATTTCTCTTCCTTTTCTAAAGACAGCCTGTTCCTCTTCCAGGTTAGGCTTCACTTCCTCCTACATTTCCTATTTTTGCCATTGCTTCCTCTAGTTGCTCCATGGTGACACTTTTCTCATATTCATTTGTTTCGTATCCATTTTTTTTTTCTGTATGGTTCTGTATGGAGATCATTACTGAATTATTCCGTGGCCTTCCCAAGTGTGTAAAATGTATTTTATCTTTACTTTGAGTTCTTTCTCATAAATATTAATTCAATCATTTTTATTTTAGTTTGTGTGAAGTGAATGTAGGTTTTTGTTTCGACATGTTTGTATTTACCGCGTTAAATAAATCCTCATATAAAGTACCTTGACACATACCTATATACGTGGTTACACAGTTCAGGTGCCGCCACACGATGTGTCAAACTTCCAAGTGGCGAACGTTTGAAGACGTTGGACCCACCGTGTGGCAGTGCCTTTAGGACAATTCCAACTCATTTACAATAACATCTGACCGTATAAGCAATATTTTCAAACTCTGGAAGACAAATATTCTGTCAGCATCCGATCAAGAGGGTGGTGTAAGAGATATTTTTATTCAGAAATAAAAGGAAGTGCGTCGGTTCTACAGAAAGTGTTCATTAAAGAGGGGTGTCCGTTTCAAAGATTTCACTGTATATATTTTATACACAGGAGTTCGGCAACCTCTTTTCAGAATTTTAAAAGGAGAAAGAACTAAACTTCGAGTCCACTTTTTTAATAGGCGTTACTTATTTCTAAATTAATAGATCTGTGGCGATCGTTCATTTCCATCGTCTGAAGTCAGTTGTTATATTGCAAATTAACATACAATGGGACATGTAAGTAAGCCATGCGATTACCATGTGTGTCAAGCCAAAATCTAACACACATACATTTATTGGCAATAATGACAGAGCATGTCTCAACTATTATAATAGTAGAGTGCTCTCAATCTTAAGCAGCGTCCACACCAATACATGTTTGCGTTGTGGCCTATGGCAGAAGGCAGATATGGTCCGCGACAAATAAGCAAACTAATTCATGTGATATGTCAATGTGTATACAGGTTGACGCATTAGTGTAGCAAAGCTCGATATAAGATATCAAAAAAAAATGCAAGTATGCATAATTATTGCAAACATTGTTGATTGTCGGACGACATGCCAATATTTTAATTTCCTGCGTACAGCCAGTGAAAATTTCGAGGGCTCATGAATTTGGTCGGGACTCAACCAAGGAAAATGGGATACAAATTATAGGGGACTAATCTCAATCAGTTAAGGACAGGCTAGCTGTCACTTTGCGGCTTTAGCAACTTCGTATTCAAGTTTGGCAGTGTTTCAATCATTTCAATCATTCCTATTCAAGGAGTCATGCATTAGTTCGCATATTTTCCGGAGATCATTTTGACTCGACAAGATTTCCGTCAGATTGTACGCACAAAACACAACGCAAACATTTATTGGTGTGCACACGGCTTAAGAAATATATATTACGTCAACACAATGTCAACGTGGAATACGAGAACTAAAGTCATCAGCGGCTGGGGTTATTTAACCTGATAAGAGGTGCGACTGAGTGTAGCGGTAAAGTTTGACTGAGTAACACTTTATAAACGAACTATGAAAAAAATTAATCTAATGTAAAATGAAATCGACCTTAGTATCTAGAATTGAAATTAGAGAGAGATTATGATTATGGGATATAAATTCAATCCACTACGTTTCCAGGTGAGTTTGACCTCACATGTTTTGACGTTTTAAATTTCAATTGACCACTTTTGAAAAACTAAATTGCACTTTCTTACCGAAATGTATGCCGCCGATTTAACAGATAAACTTCAAAAGACTATACTACATTCACTCCTTTAAAGACAGTGCAGGCTCTTCGAGAAGTATTTTGACATACAGAACTATCTGACTTATTGTTTAATTTATGCACTTTAATTTTCACACTACTACACAATGTTGTCAATATTTTCAAGCAAGTTGGAAGAGTGAAATTATTCATCTATGTTATATCGGGCATATTGACAGCATACGTTGACAGTAAATAACGAATTGACACCTGGATGTCACTTGCACAAACATTGAATTTTCCCATGTATTTTATTAAATTATTTTAACAAAACCTGCTTCACCAATGTTTTGAATAATATATTTAAACATTACAGAATGAATGCAAGTGATAACCGTAATAGATTTTACTTTGTAACCATAATTATGTATCTACTCCAAATAGATGTGGCAACCCCATGGGGTACTGTACTGTTTTCTAAAGGGCGAATTGACTATACATAGTTACGACACAGACATTTAGAATGGAACCAGTGTACCAAAACGCTGGAACATATCTTTTAAACTGGAATTCGATTGCCGTTATTATAGGAATTATTATTAAATAAAGAGACTCTGTTTTGGTATCTTTTCCACGACTAAAATTTTGAAAAGAGATGGCCTAACATCATGTATAGCAAACAAATGTATATGTTTCACTTTTGAAATACATACTATCTACTGTGTCTAATTGTACCATGCACCATAATATAAAAAACACGTTTGATTATATTTCAAATTGGATAGATGCATTATGCAATGTGAACATATACATTACATAACACACGATGTATGTTAATGTTGTTTTAAACAGCTTTGTTAAATACTTAACATATTTTATGGTATTTTATATACTAAAATACCTACCTTTGCCTATTGCGAGGTGTAGTCATCTTTGAACTCTTGGAATACCGTCTGAAACCCATCAGCGTAAGCAGGCAGCATTAATTGCTATTACATATGTACAATAATTTTGTAAACACGTGCAACTAAGATGTAGATGTAGAATTATTAGCAAGTATGCTATACAAATATACGTATTATCCATTTACCATGCCCTGTATGGATTATTGCGTACAGGCTCTAGTACAATTTTTATAAATGCTTTGGCTACATAAAGTAGGAATATTAAAACTAAAAACTAATGGATCTATTATACAAGATAACTCATTTCCTTGTTTTATTCATAAAAATAATTTGCTGTTGCAACCGAAATTTAGGAATAAACACAAAAGAGTACGTCATTTTCCTACAAACCTGTTCAAACAATCAGACAAGTGGTAATCACAAAGCGATAATTAGTCTGTACGACCATTGTGCTAGATATACACAACACTTTCGATTCCGTACTAGAGAAGCAGTACGGGAGCCTACGTTATTTTGGGAACAAAACTATCATAGCAAGTCACTACCAGCCACCGCTAGTTATAAGTGATACATACATTTTCCTGAATCATTATTACTATCGAATGAATGAAAAACAGGGCAACAATTGAATTTGGCCTCTTGTTTATCATAATTATTGCGAAAGAAACAATTATCATTCTATTGTGGTAAAATATCTACCTGCATGTATATGTACATAGTTGTAATATTATGATTTTGTTTTTAGTAAATATTATTAACATGACATTATTATTATTTATAAATTTAATTTCTGTTAGGAGTTATTTTTAGCTTTGTCAGTGTAAGTTACCAGGTGTTGTAGGAAATATAAATAAAATTGCAATATATAGAATGAAAGTGTGTATTATTTCTAGTATTACATCATAAATGGTTTTATATGCATAGAGTGTTAAATGTTGGCTAGATTTTTTTTACCATATTCAATTTCTATGAATTCAAGAAGTTGGACAAATATATAATTGCTTTGCTTAAAAATATCATTTAACGATAATTATTTAAGGTACTCTATCTTTAGGTGAAACAGGCATATTTATCTCGGTAAAAAATTAGAATTGTGCATTGTGAATTAGAACCCACTGAGAATATCAACAAACCACGTACATTAGCCATTTCAGCATTAGTAAATGGAGGTAGCGTCAAAAAGTGCCAAGGGCTAATAATAAACTTGTAGTTTCTCATTAATTTTGATAACCAGTAGGTAAGAATTCAATAAAATTTTAAAATATATTATTAAAAAATTAACGATTAATTAATGATTGAGGTACACATAAAAGAACACATGTTTGTAGGAACCTTTATATACTTTTATATTTATAAAATTGAATGACGAAACACCCACAACAACGTTTCAGATTACTTTGGAAACACGCTGTATAATTATAACACAAAAAACTTGTGCAATTTGAGATCGTTACAAATAGGAAATTTTAGTCAGTCAAATAATTCAAATACTAACCCGTCTAAGTTAAAGTGAGACAAAAATTCAGTAGAATTTACAAACGAGCCTAATCATTATGGTTTGCAATTTGGGCCTGTACTTTTCAAGTTCGTAGATGACGAAAGCGTAGGGTGAAGGGGAATCACCCCTAGCTCGCATTATCCGGGGCTCATTTTTACTTGGAGAGTAGCTTTTATTTTTATGTTGTAAATATAAATTTATTTCATGTTAATTTAAACAGTTTCAGGTTCAGGAGAACAGTCAACTGAATACATTTGTCGGGACGCTGAAGATTTCAGCTCCGCAAGCAGTTTTAGTTCAGCAAGTAGAGCATCGCCAACGCCTTCTTATAGTGGTGATAATCTTTTGCATTTCCCTGGAGACTCGAGCAGTTCTTTATAGTTAGAAAAATCAATCTGTTAATGCAATGAATAATACTCCCGATTATTATTATAGCACATCCGTCATGTATACAGGTTATCTATATCATAATATACATAGATTATGATCTAGAATATATTGCATTGCTAGTGAAGCATATTAGCTGCCACGGTCTTGCGGTACACAAGTTGTAGCAGGTATGGGTTTGATGTAGCAAAACTATGATTACACAACAAAGAAGTGTGTAGGATCACTGCCCTCAATGCCATGAAATATGAATAATTAAGGTGGTCAGTGTTAACGAAAATGCGGGATAATTTAACTGACTAAAAAAATAAAATCTGATCCATAGTTTCTATTTTTTTTTAATTATTTAATTGTGTGTAGTTTTCTACTTATTAATATTAGATACCCTTATTTTTATTCTAATTTAAAGAAACTATTAATTATTGCAAATGTAAGAGCAATTTTACAGAAATTACCTTATATTGCTATTCAAAGCAAGAGTTTCAGCCGATATATACAGGGTCCGTCTGAAGATCACTTCAAGCTTTTAGGGACGGTAGAGAATATTAAAATGAAGGTCTTTTCTTGGTGCTTTTTCTTCAAAAAATGTCTCACTCTGGACTTAATATAATAATTTGCTCTACAGGCTGTGAAGGCGTTGGGCTAATAAAATACTAATATTAGGAAGTTTCTAGAAGTGCTCTACGGACTACATTTCTCCATTCTCCTCTATTCCCTGTCAATTCCTTTTAATTTCCTATTTTGATTTTTTTAGATCTTTCACTTTATTCATCCATCTCTCTCTTGGTCTCCCCTTTCTCCTTTTTCCTATTGGTTTTCTGGTAAGGGCCAATTTTGGTAACCTTTCTCTGCTTAACCTTTCTACATGTCCCAGCCATCTTTTTCTTTGGGCTTTAGCAAACGCTACGATATGGGGCTTTCATATGCTTCTTCTACTTCTAGACTTGTGCGTCTTTCCCATCTTTCCTCGGTTCTTACTCCTCCATATATAGCACGCAGCATTTTTCTTTCCCATCTTTTTATCTGCTTCTCTTCCACGTTATTCAGGATCCACATCTCACAGGCATATGTGGTGGTAGGTCTTATGACTGTTTTATAGATCCTCTCTTTTCCTTGATACATATTTTGATTGCATGAGACTCTTCAGGCTTCCGTATTTCCGGTTTCTCTTTGCAATTCTTGCCTGGATTTCTTGTTCTTCACGCCCATTTTCCCCCCATTTCTTTTAGTGTGAATATTAGATCTGTCGTGTAGTCCTATTCTAAAGTCCGCTTGATACTCCCCTAGAATATTCTCGGTGTACACATTTAGCCGTTTTCTTATTTAGAGACCTTATGGCAGGTGTCCAACAGTGCAATGCCTCTATAGTTCTCACAGAGTGATGCATCTCCTTTTTTATGTATTGGGCATATTAGCGCATTTAGCCATTCAGCGGGCATTTGCTATTTCCTCCATATTAGTTTTATCGTTACAGTAAGTTTCTCCTCTAATTTTTCCCCACCCATTTTTTTTTGTATTTCCGGATGTTATATTACTGGTTTTTTATTATTCTTTATGGTTTTTATTACTCCCTTTACTTCCTCATATGATGGCTCTTCTATTTTACTGCTGTTCCCTTCCTGTAAACATTGATCCTCTTGTCCTTCTGTTTCCCCATCGCTTAGTAACTTCTTAAAATAGTCCCTCCATGTTACAGTATTTCACCTTGTTCTGCTATTAATGCGCCTTCGTTATTTTTTAAGTAGCTGAAACAGTACACTCTGGACTTAAATGGTGTTAATAAGAATTCACATGTATTAATAAGGTTGCGAACTTAAATCAGCTGTGATTTTTTTTCAAATTTTCGCAAACATTGAACAAATACGGGCATGCGTTACATTACAAAACACTCTACCATCCATTCTAAATTCTTTCGATAAGGCTGGTAATAAGTGAGTTATGCAACCCCGTTAATACATGTATTCTCATAAACATGAATAAAGGGGCTTATACAAAAGACTAATACCATTTAACTCCAAACTAAAATACTTTTGGAAGAGAAAGACGTAAGAAAAATCTTCATTTCATTATCTATCGTCACTAATAGTTTGCCGGTGATTTTTAAACGGGCCGTGTACATGTAAAAGTGACTTATATCACTTACACTTTACATTTTGGTATAATGTACTAGCAATAAGTCCAAACTAAGAAATATCAAGTAGTCATATCGTATAAGAGTTTAAGTGACATCATACCTTGATGTAATGTAAAAATGTTGTTTTCAGTCTATGGATTATCTTAATTTACTACTGAAATGAGACGCATTATAAAAACTCCCTATACAAACCATTCCACAAACGGCACAGTGCAATATAAATTTTACATGATAACTTTCATGAACATAGGTTAACAAATCTGTAATACGCAATAACCAGAGAACTGCATTCATAAATATGTTAATTTTTGAGTGAAATATAATCATAAATATGTATATTTTGAAATTACCTAGGAGTAATTTACCGCGACCTTTTTTTAAATAAAAGCATCTAGCATTATTTCGATGGTAATGTAGGGTTTTAAGCATTTTTTTCCTTGTCAAAGCAATTTGATGTGCTATAATAAGTTATTGCATTTAATTGAATATTTAATTTTCTAGTTAATTTGAAATTAGTGTTAATTTAAATAATTTTTTAAACATATAGTTGGTTCTAGAGTGAAAGAATTGTGATAAAAGTAAGTTCGTTTATATTAAGTTTGCCTTAAACTATTACATTGGGCGGTGATAAAAAAACAAAACAGACGAAGCGTGATCATCTTTTTATACAATATTGTATTATTTTTCTCACCTTAGTATTTGTATTCTTAATTTAAGTGCACAATGTAATTTACAATTATATCTAACACATTTCTTTTCGCTAAAACAAACAGCCGCAAGTAATTTTGTACTCTATACTATATTCTTTTTAAAAGAGATTTTGAAATATTGAAATAATGGAAATTTTAGTGTACGTATTGAGATTAAAAATTGTTAATCTCTACTGAATGACCTTGTGATTGAAAAAAAAATATTTTTTGTAATTTATACTTTTATATAATGGCAATTTCACCATAGACAAAGATATAATGTAGAGCACGCATGGCTCAACTGCGCGTGCAATGGTACTCCTTCGTATTACTCGCGATTTTGACACATTCTGTCAGTGTAATATAAATTGGTTGCAATTTAAATGTTACATGTATGAACACGAAGAATATTTTACTTGATAATCTTTTTTTTTCTATCAAATTAGCTATTAAATACACTTTAAGACAAAAATTATATGCAATAACGTTCTGCATTATTTCCGATTACTGTATTGAACAAATTAAAATAGCGTCCCCCAGGACAATCTAACATTCACGCGTGATCGATAGCTGATCTACATGTTGTGCTTGTCTATGATATACATATATGAATTAGTATTTCATATTCTGTATAGCAAATGTAAGAAGAATAAAAATAAACAACCTATTGGTTCTTTCTTTCAAATACATTAAAGATTGGCTTTTCAACACCAATATGAGGAATTTAGGTTTCGAAATGAGATTATACGACATCTATCGGTCAAATTTATGTATAAACAAAACATAACTTGTAGGTCCGAATCAAATTGATACCCTTGGTTGCTCACAAAGACTAAATCGCACTTTTCAGTAGATTTTCAATTTTAATTGGACTTAAACTTAAGCAAACAAGTGTATCTGTGTTAGGTACTAATATCTGAGAAAATAAAATTTTGTAGAATTAAAAAGTATAAAAAATTCATTAAAACATAAGTAACTGCAAGCTTAACACTATACAACCAATGATTACAAATTCGCTTCAGCGAGTACAAACAGCAATCATCCAAAAATAACATTCTTTGATCAATCGAAAAAAATGGTATTCATACAGGATAACACCAGACCGCATACCGCAAGAGTGACTCGGCAAAAGATTTCTGAACTTGGCTGGAAAACATTACCACACCCTTCATATTCTACAGACATCTCGCCAAGTGATTACCACCTTATTTTGTCTCTTGACAACTGTATGAAGCATAGATAGTTCAAAACTGAAGTTGATGTAATAAATGCAGTCCGTTAATTTTTTGATTCAAAATCCATAGAGTTCTATAATACCGGCATGTAAAAATTGGTGTCACGGCAAAATGTAATTGAGTGTGATGGTCATTACTTCGATGAATGATAGTGTATTATTGTTTCTTAATAAATATTTATATTTTACTATCAGAAACCGCACGAACTTATTTGGTTACCTGATATTTTACATATGTTGTGAGCCGATTCGAACATGCGTCTATCGTATGGTATCCCTATTGTCAATGTTATATGTTATTATATTGGGTAACAGGAGGCGCTTTACATTGCTTCCTGTGATATTGTTTTCTTGAAATGCTTATTCATTTCTTATTTGTGCATACCCATTTAATGGAATTGAAAAGAATGCTTTACTAGAAAATTAGAAAAAATGAAATATCCCTTGAATAACGAACTCAGTGTACGGAAAGAATTAAATAAAAATTGTAGATACGTTGGTACTGTCATACAACTGTACGATGGAAATTTAACTAAAAGCAAACTTACATAATTTACTCAGCCCCTTAAATCCAAAATAAAAGAATTACCACAAGGGATCTATGTTTAATGCCTTCATTATCCTCCAAGCTCTTCTGACCACTATAACTTCCTAACAAAGAAAGGTAGCAATTTTCGGTTTCCCAATTCTCTTCGGTTATTTATGTGCTACAACATTATAATATTAATTTTGTATTGTTCCATTTGAAACTTTACAAAAAAACAATATTTGCATAAAATAGCGGACTCAAGTACACAATTCTCTACAAAATCAACTCTTTGTAAAATTCTCTTTCTAAGGAGCCCAGAAGCATTACAATCCGTTAAGATAATCCGAAATTATGACGCAGACATACCCCCTTCCACTCTACCTCTCGTAGCGGAGTTAAGTTAAAATGTGTTAAATGAAAATTGTGTATAATCATCATCATTTTACTAATAATGATACATTTATCTTGAACTTAAGCCGAAATGAATTAAGCAGGACACATATCTATTTAGCGAAACGTCCGAAAAAGGTTTTGTTTCATTTTTATTTCCAGTGCATTTTTTCAATACCCAACACCTAATGGAAATCCGAATGCGGTTTTCTTAGCGAATGATTTTATCGAATATCGAGTGCACGAGCTCGTCCTGCGCATAAGGAACGTAATGTGTCGGACAATTAATGTATTTCTATGATGTATCTATGTATTACATAAAGATGAAGCGAGCCATACATTCGCCAGCATCCGCACAGCAGAGTAATATTCTCTAAAACATCTAGCCGTTTATTGTACTTTTTACAGAGCCTATCCGCAGCTGGCAAGAATTCATTCTGTATACAATGATACACTTGTAGCCTATCCGGCCTTTCGCATCAGCAATCTTTTATTTTAAAATGAGATGGAGTGTAAAGAATAGTGGCTCCATCTTTATATCTACAACCATTGTATGGAATTTAAACACGAACCTGCATTGTTGTTCACATACAGAGAGCTCCGCAAGGTGGCGCCCTCTATAAAACAAAAATAATGCCTTGAATTAAAGATACGCAAGGCCGGTTTGAAAATCTATATTATATATAGGAAGCCATTGTTTGTACCTAAATATGTCCAAGGGTCCAAATTTTGAAATAACTATTAAATAAAAAAGGTCATACAAGAAGTAAATTTAAAAAAATCACATTATGACACTCATTCTTTAATATACTTTTCTATATAACTATCTTGTACATGAATATGGAGGATAATATACGATTTAATATGCCCGCGAAAACACGTTTTTCCAGAAACTTCTAAATAATTTGATTGGTTGCCGTGTTGTGGCCAGCACCCAGTAAGCAGCTGCATTTGATTATAATATAATCGTCCAATCCGAAACTGTCAAGTCTTGGTCAAGTTGGATTGTAATCGTATTATTTGCTAGGCTTCTTGTTATTTAGATGTTTTTTGCGAGTGATTCTAGCTAAATAACTAGAGAAAAAGGATCGACTTGTATATTTTGATCCTTTATTCGTATAGTTTGAAACACAAGTTTTGAATACCGATTAGCATCGTCCTCGGAGTTTTATAGTAAGAGAACATGGCAGACAAAAAATCAATTGATATTTCTCCTAAACAAGATTCTGGTGTTTTGAAAGAGGTTATTAAAGAAGGTGAAGGCACAGAAACACCACCACCTGGGTCAAAAGTAAAGGTACACTATGTAGGCACACTTTTGGACGGAACACAATTTGACTCAAGCAGAGATAGAAATCAGCCATTTGAATTTGATTTAGGAAAAGGTTTGTTTACATATTTTCATATAAATAAAACTTGCATCATATGCATTCAAATTATAGGCAGTGTGATAAAAGCATGGGATATTGGTGTGGCCACAATGAAAAAAGGTGAGGTTGCCATATTAACATGTGCTTCTGATTATGCTTATGGTAAACAAGGAAGTCCACCAAACATTCCACCAGATTCAACATTGAAGTTTGAAGTAAGTTTATGAAAAATGTGTTAACACAACTTTAACGTAATAAGTTTAGGTTGAAGTTATTAGCTGGTTAGGTGAAGATTTAAGTTCCGAAAAAGATGGAAGTATTGAGAGATTACAAATAACACCAGGTGATGGTTATTCAACACCAAACGATGGAGCTATGGTTGAAGGTAAATTTATATATTACTGTAAGATTTTGAAATAAATAAAGATTTATTCTGGGCAATGGCAAGCAATTGGGATGCCAGTAATCGGGCACTTTATGCTCTTCCAAATCTATGATGAAGTCATATTTTAAATATTCTCATAAATAAAGTGGCGGGTTCCCCATAAAGTAAGTCATCTAAAATACCTAAATTATATTGTTCAATTTTCAAATAGTATTTAAATAAAAAAATATTTCCTGTACTTATAAATTAAAAATAAATAAAATGAGCCATAATTACTATTCAACATTTGTTGAGGTGCATCAGCGAATGTATTTCAAATGAGATACAGAAAATATAATTGACTTCACAGGGAATCTCCCTTTCTATCAATGCGAAGTCCTACACCTTCAAATCAGGAAAGTTTGGCTGGGATGTAAAAATAATGTGCTTCTTTGGTAACTGTTTAAATTTAAACTGTCCATATATTAGTCTATATATTTGTTTGTTGGCCTTCAATTTTGGTTGTAATTGTTGACTTGTATAAATAATTCTCCTTGGCTGGATCTGGCAATGCTGCGGTATAGGAAATGGAGAGTATATATGGTGCTCAAATAGTGGTGCCCCAATTCTTTACCATTACCTTATTCTGTAAATATTGACACATTTTAAGGTACATATGAATACATAAAATAAGAGCTTAAAAGATTTATGCAAGTGTCTCAAAATTTTCGTAAGGCAGATTTACATCGTACGCCTTTAGTGTACGCTATGGATGACTTATCTACAGTGAGAATGAAAAGTGAAAGGAAAACTGTTTGTCAAATTTTGCATTCACTTTAACAGCTTAGAAACGAGAGCGACTGGAAGAGGGATAAATTCCCAATAAAGTAGATTAGATTCAACTTCACTCTTCATTTGTGCATGTTTACATTTAAGAGGAAGTTACATCTGATTTACACTTTTTTTCTATGGATATACCATACGGATGATTCATCTGTGGTGACAAGTATAAACTGCGTTTTCATCTGCGGTATAACTGCGAATCTCAAAGAGATCTGTTGTGTATACATGTGCGCTGCCGTAAATACTATTTCGTTGCTCTACGTTTGTTTTAAAAATATTGCCTTTGTCGCGAAAACGACCAATGTTAGACTACACAATCTATAGCAGAAATATGCGCCCACCATTGGCTGTTGGCGCAATTTGAGCAACTCTTGCGAGTGGATCATACGTTTTGTATATCAGTGAAAAATATAAATTTACCTTTAATGCATCAATGTTTTCTTGGACAAAATTCGACCTACACAATAAATTTATCTTTTTTTAAAATCTTTAGTATCATACATCTAGAAAATCGCCCATACTTAAATGAAATAATGAATTTATCTACAAGTTAAAATCATTATCAAATCAGTATGAATTGTAATTAAGAAAAATATTCTTGTAGTGCCCATCTTCACTTCACCAAATCATTGATTTTACTAGCACGCTTAAGCTTACAGATGAATATGCAGACATTGTGACCATTGCACAGGCAGTGAATGCATCGAACTTGTGCAGGGTGTTTTGAGTAGATGCAGTTCTTAATGATAATTTGAATAAATTTTGATTCAGTTTATCAATGTAATTGCAACAGTATTGGCCAAGTTGATTTTCATCCCTCATGAGCAGAGTGTCTATATTTTATAAACATGTCGCAACGCGTGTAATTATCGAGCGAAGAGTGTTCTTCCACCGACCGCATTCGTCACCAAAAATGTAACTTTCTGCCCATGTGCGAAAAGCCGTGTGGGTAAATTTTGTCGACAACTAACTGAAGCTTTAATGCAAACTTTGGGATATCATCCTGTACATTTACAATTTATATCCCAAACATGTTTGATAATATTTTTGCAATAAGAAAAACAGGAAGTCTGCTATTTAATTTTGTGGTTGTTGTTGTTATAAGTTTTAATCACATCCTTGACTCAGCAATCTGTTTATGTTTTAGTAAAACTGATAGGGAAATATGATAATCGAGTATTTGATGAACGAGAAGTTTCTTTTTCACTGGGTGAAGGATCAGATATAAATATTATTGAAGGCGTGGAAAAATCTTTAGAAAAATTCAAGAAGGGCGAAACATCTCTTTTAACAATAAAACCGAAATATGCGTTCGGAAGTGTCGGAAGTTCGAAATTTAATATCCCAGAAAATGCCACTGTACAGTACATAGTCACTCTTAAATCATTTGAAAATGTAAGTACAGTGAGCCTTTATGTTTCAAATATGAAATGTGTATATAACATTACGTAGGCTAAAGAAAGCTGGTCATTGGATTTTGAAGAAAAAATACAACAAGCAAAGCTATTTAAAGAAAAAGGTACAAATTATTTTAAGGCAGGGAAGTTGCAGCTTGCTGTGAAAATGTATAAGAAGGTTTTGTCATTCCTCGATTTTGATAAAGGTTGGTTTAAAATCTATCTATATATCATATACATTTCATCATTCTTACCTATGTAGTCTTTACTGTGCAAAATAATGTTTAAATGAACATCATAACAATGAATTTGTTGCTATTGAATTATCATGTTGTTTGAAAACTTTTTTTAATACATTAACTTTTTATATAGCGGATGAACCACTTACCGAAGAGAAACGAACATTGTTACTTACATCAAATTCAAATCTTGCTTTATGTTACCTAAAATTAAATGAACCATTTGAAGCGAGAAACTCTGCCGCGTCCGCATTAGAAATTGATCCGAAGAATGAAAAGGCTTTGTTTAGAAGAGGTCAAGCATATTTAGTGATTGGAGAACCACAACTAGCTTCTGAAGATTTTAAATCACTACTTGGAGTTGAGCCAAATAACACTGCAGCGAAACAACAGTTAACAATTTGCAATAAGACCCTCAAAGAACAACTACAAAAAGAGAAGAAAATATATGCCAACATGTTTGATAGGTTTGCAAAAATGGATACACAGGTGAACAATTAACATCACTCTATTTGTAATAAATTTTCCATAGTCTTAATATTTAATGTAATTTTTCAACTTTTCATTTTTTTATTAAAATAAATTGTTACAAATTCGCGTTTTATTGTGTAACTATGGACGATTGTAGAGGGAGGAAGAAGAAAAGAAAAAGGCTCCTGATGTTATGTCTTCCCTGGGTGAGTGGGGTAAAGAAGATAGAGAAAGAGAACCAACTGAATTTGAAAAGGAAAATCCTAATATTTTGATGCTTAATGGAAGTGGCGAATTTCAAGATATGTAAATGTAGAATATCGATTTAAATACTGTATGGATTGTAAACGTCGCTGTGAATACATACAACTGCTAATAAGTGTTTTGTAATTAATTTTTCCTGGCAATCTGACAAATATCATTTTCAAGTTACTCCGTAAATAAATTCATCTGTTTCTTTTTTTTGTTGTTGAAACATTACATTTTTCTACATACTAGTTGTTCCTTTTTTGTATTTTGTTAGAACTAAGTTATATATAACCTTGTTTCTTTTCACATGACCCATGTTGCTCTTTTTTCCATTTATTTATTGTTTTCCACGGGTTGGTAACTGTAACAGGCCCATTGCTTGGTTTTGCCACTTGCAGATCTTGTTAGTCAGAAGAAGTATATTTGTTTTTCTTGTATACTGATTCAGAATCTGTTCGTCTTTGAATTAAAAATGCACGTTTTGAAACAGTTCTTTGCGGAAAAAAATGGGCAAGCTGCGCGAATACCGAAAGAGGAATCTCATTGAAGTGTTTTCTTTGGTCCCTGCTACCCCTACTACCTTATCTATTCGAGAGTTGCTTTAATGAGCAGATGAACATCTGCTTATTATCCCTTTAAACGGATCAAATGTTAAGTCTGCTTAGTACTAATTGTGATTTATAGATTTTAAAATGAACATTGTATAGAAATCTTACACTTATAGCCGCATTCGTAAAATTCCGCGATCACCTGATTTCATAATTTATATTCTGCCGGCCCGCCAGCTATTAGCCTTGATTAATCCCCACTACCTATTTCATCAACTTCAGAGTTGGGTGAAATTGAAATAATCGGCGTCATCACTTTTCTTTTCTATTGATGTAAAATTGGTGACAGAAATCTACCGCATTGTGTAAATGTATTGCAATAAATAATAAACACCTTTACCCTACCAATTGTGCAATGCGCATGCGTCTAACGTCCATCTGGTAGTCGGTGATTCCAGATGGAACAAAGCCATATTCTTTTTGAAATTGTGAATATGTGAAGAAGTGTACATGATTTTTAAGAAATTTTATTGTTTGTATTGTTGAAAATTACCAGACAAAATCTTGCAAATTAAATATAATAAATAAATAAGTGTAGTTTTAATACAGATTGCGCCATCTATGTACTAATATTCCATACATGCAGTAAATAAAACCATGACCAGCCCTCTCAAATTGCATTTGACATCTAACAATTTCAGATGCTGTGTTGAACAGAGATAATTCTTTTTTTTGCCGAAATACGTATACAGAGTTCTTTACTCAACAAGGTGGAAGGGGTATTTTTAACTTAAAGAGATAATATCGAAAATTTGTGTGCCTGCCCCTCTGGTAGTCTGCGAACCCAACTAAACAAACTAGCGCGCCAAATCTCATATATTTCAAACTTAACAAGATGCATAATTCCATACATAATTCTATTCATTCTTTTATACAAGCTTTTTTTCGCATAATGTCAGACACAAAATGTGCCAAAAAGTGTATGCCTCTGCCCTGCAGATTTTTAAGCAGACCACGGTCTATTTCCAACTATTTCTGTTCTGAAAGTGAGCGCATAAGTTTTGCAAAAGAAACACACATGAATAATGTGATAAAGTAATTATTTACTTACTATTAAGAAAAACACCCATACGTAATTTGGATCAGTTTACTGGCGGGATTAACCAGTATATCGGTTGGTTTTTCAATAATGCCGCAGTAGGAAAATACACACATTGTAAAAAAATAAACCCTTTGAATTTAATACACATTTATTATTTTATATTGAGATTCTAATACTTTACAGATTTACAACTTAAGTATTAGTGACTAGACATGACTCCATTCTATAGGGCCGTCTCATGCCCTATAGAGAAAAATGTTCAAATAATTTATAAATAAATAAAAGGGTTTTACAACTAGTTAACATTGGCTATACTCAATAAATTTAAATTTGCGCACTTTTGTTTTATGATACACAAGTATATGTATAGTGCAATCAATACAATGCATATATGGTATCGTCGGATTTATTGCATGCTCTAACAATAATGAAAGATACACAAAACTCTAACGTTTATAATAATAATAATTCGCGTCTTAGCATGTCATATATAGAAGTTTTAAATAGTCATACACTGGGTTATTATTAACATTTTACTATTAAAGTTAATTAGTGTCAAAAATTATATGGGTATAGTATATAATATATAATAGATTTCATGACTTAATTGCATATGCGTCGTCCTGAGTACTTGTATAGTAAAACTTAAATAAAAGTGACGAGGATGTGAAATTATACGAAAAATAATGACATTATATTTTCATTCGAAATTCGATTTATGTACTAACTGAGATTATTTCTGTCTGTGATATACTCTCCGTCGAAGATAAAAATGATTATCAAAGTATCTAGAAATCAGTAACAAATGCACGGTCAGTTAAATGAAACAAATGTCCCGTAATCTAGAGACATTATCTATGACGCTTTGAAAATTTAGGGCAAACAAAAAGATCAATAAATATATTTATTACATAAAATTTAAATTTTTGGTTGTTAAATTGGAAGTTGTCGAACAACTTTTTTGGTCATTATACATAGTTTCAAGATTGCTGACTATTATTAGGTCCATTTTCAGATTTGTCTTATCAGATTGCATAAGATAGAGCTCGTACCATATTTAAAATATCAATATAAATTCACATATAGTGTAATTTAATACCGATCATTTAACGATTTAGATTTTAGATACTATAAATAAATCAATTATTTTAGATTATTATATATTTACCTAAGTACAACTAATATATATTTATATACTATATTATTAGGTATTTATTTGAAATTTATATAAGTTTCTTTGGTAGCAGCTGGATGTTGTGTTAATAATTTTGTTATTATTAACACGACAAAATGTTAAATAAAACTAAACGAAATTATTGTTAATGATATGTTCAAACATAATCACACAAGTGTATATAATAAGTACATATACCATCAATAATGTCACAGCAATAGAACAGAAATACTACAGCTTAATAAATTTATATTGTATATTATTTATATATCTTTTATATGATCTATTACTACAATATTAATATATTATTTTCTATAGATAAATAATTTTTTTATAGTATTGTATAAATATTGTCAGCCAAGTATGCTCTATAATCTAAATGCCTACATTTTGTTATTACATTATTTATATGTGTATATATCTACTACTTTTCGGCATTTTGTTCTAATATAACACATTTATAATTCACACCACACCTCTAATAGTTTTAAACACGCACAGTTTATAAGTAAATTTTGTTGGCATAACATTAACGACAATAACTTTGTTTTTATTGTTTTATTGTGCTATTGATAATTATTTTTTTAAATATGACCATTAATACAATAAATCCTACTGACTTAAAGAAATCAAATGCGAATGTTCAAATATTAACATACAATAAGTTGTAACCCATCTCCAAACTATACACTTACATACTTGTCATAGATTATTGCTAAAATATAAAATGTACATCTAAGTATATTATTTCATACTTATATACGTAATATGTAAATGCAGATGTAGTGATAATATACTCAAAAGAAATTTATTCTTAATAGCTGTCTGTTAATTTTAATTTATTTCCAAGTGAGGTTGTTTACATCGCCTTATCAAAATATATTCGAGCTCGTCATACGCATAGAAAATCCACTACTTACTTATATTTATTTTTATCACAATATGGAATTAACGTAATGGAAGAAAATTTTAAACATATACTTATTACTCAAAAAAAGCAAAATGGAATGCAACATTATATCACATGGATATCTATAGACGGATAAATGAAGATTATAAATTAAATATTCAAAAAATTCGACATTTTTTTTGACGAGTTTGATCAAATATATAACTAGCTATTTTTCATTACATATACGTACACGTTAATACTTTAATTAATTACGATAGACTTAATCGCTATCTGAACTACTCTCTGTTTTTGCTACTGGTTCTGGTGGAGGTGCCGGTTTGGATACAAACGTTGCTGTGTCGTAAGCCGCGGGACCAGCGGCTTCAGTACGTTCAATACCAACTCTTGGGAACGAAAGTTCTCGGATTAGATACAAGTATTAAATTTATTTGCGAATGTTGACACAAAGATACTGAAGTTGTAATAGCAAATTGCCACAAAAAACTTTTTAGAAAGTATTCGCCTTTAGCACCTATTCCGAAATCCAGGTAAATCTATTTTAATAAGTTTTACAATACACGTCTGGAGATAAACAAATAAACTAAAAGAAATGCCAATACAGTCAGCCAAGGCACCTATAGACTGGGTGATATCGTGACACCAATTCCTAAAGGACTAAAGACATATAAAGACTTGTAACATGTACAGGGTAACGTTACTGAGTACAGTAGGTAAATTATATACATGACCTCGCAAGTTGAGTGGCCTATTAAAATATTTTTGGGATGGAAGTGTACAAGAATTCTGAAAATAAGTACCCTGCCTTGGCAATAGTGAACCTTCATAGTAAATTATTTTCACGTTTGCATCACTTCCGGTTGATCGGAAACCGCCATTAACTTTCTTATTTAAATGGTTTGCAAATTCTGATTATAAACGTTATTCTAAAAACAAAATGTTAAGGTTTCCCTATACCTGAATGTAACCGATTTTGAGATCTTCAAACTTATGTACAGAATCGTTTTGCCTGCCTTTGATTAAAAAAAATTATTTTTAATTAAATTTGAAGATTCAAGTTGCTTATCATTTGAAGGTACGATATAACCCTTAGGCTTTCAAATCATAGCCTAAATATCCCTGAAAATTTTACAGCCTGCTTGCGAACCTTCATGTTTAACTGTCCAAAATTCAATTTTCTTAAATAGAACACTCTCTATATTTTTACATCATGATGCACAGAATCAAATTCTGCAGCAATTAGTTTTAGGTTTCCCTGTACCCATTTCTTTTCGTTTTCCTCTTATTAGTAATTGTGTATTTAATGGCATATTTTTCCAGAATTAACCCAATTTCTCGCAATAAGTTTCAACCAAACAAGTTAAGCCAAAAAAAAAAGAACAAAACAAGGAAAAAATGTACCAAAATCTTGATGAAAGCCCGCAATACTAAGTGGCAACTCTGTACTAAGGATTGTATACCGGTTTATCGGTTTACCGACTAACCGGTAAATTGACAAAAATACGTTCGGTAAACCTACCGGTAAATTACAAAAATTTACCAGTAATTCGGAAAATGGAAAATCCATACCAGAAATTTTTATGTCGCCAACCACTATTCAAAAAGTAGTTATGCAATATGCAGATAAAATTAAGGAAGAGGTATCGTAGGAAATTTTACAGTATACGAACAATAACAAAATGTATGGCCTTAGCACAGATGAGTGGACATCAAATAAAAACCACCGATATATAAATGTGAATATTCATAGAAGTGATGCTAAATTTTGGAATATTGGATTGAGTCGATTCTATGGATCTGCGCCTGCTTAGGTATGCGCAGAATTAATAGAAAATAAATTAAAAGAATTTCAAATTTCTATGAAAAGAATTGTCTGCATAACATCGGACTGAGCTGCCGTCATTAAGAAAACCATGACATTACTCAATAAAAATCATCAGTTATATCTCCTACATGGATTGCATTTCGCAATCATAAAAGTTCTTTACAATGTAAGCACACTAGATATACAGGATGATGATGAATATAATGCTAATTTACTACTTACTACAGATTCTGATTCTGATAATTCGGAATTTTGAATAAACCAAGAAGATACTGGCGCTACCGAACTTATGCTACAAAATTCAGAATTCAATTCTCTAATTACAAAAGTACCGCAGATAGTACGATTTTTTAGAAAATCGCCAACCAAAAATACATTATTACAAAAATATGTCAAAGAAATTATTGGAAAAGAAGTTTCTTTAATTTTAGATTGTAGAACAGCTTGTTAAACATGGAATAGCTTGTTAAACATGCTGGGAAGATTCTTATTACTTAAAGATACCATCCGAAAAAGTCTAATACATTTGAAACTGAACTTAGATTTCAATGACAGAGAAATAAAATTACTATCAAATATAAGCGCAAGCCTACAACCCATTAAGCTAGCCGTCGAAACACTTTTGCAGTGAAAAGACTAATTTATATTTAGCCTATGTTACTTTGGAATTTATGTTGGATGAATTAACCAACCAAAACACATTTTTAAGCGTTGAACTGAGAAAAGCATTGATATATAGCATAAAGGAAAGAAGGACTTTGAATTCAGACATTAAACTATTTGACAGACCCTAATTTGGTTTTGTCGTATCAGGAAAATTATGACATTTTTAATATAAACAGTAATGCAACAGTAATCAAAGGGATTGTTGAAATACTTTCAATTATTGTTGATAGTAGTTAGAGCCATTTAAATGTTTCTGATTTGGATTCCAATTCAAAGTCAGATAACAAAAGCATTGATACTTCTACAGCTACACCTAATGTCGAATTATCAATGAAGCAGAAACTGTATGACCTTATCAAACAAAAAACAGAATGTCAAAAAGTATCAGTTCGACAAGCAAAAAACACGAAAGATTGGACACAAAAAGTAAAAAAAGAATTAGAGTACTTCCGCCAAGAAAAGTAGAGGGAAGTGTATACAAGTGTTGAATCAGAAAGGGTATTCTCGGGATCTGGATTATTTTGTACAAAAATTAGATCAAAATTAGGAGATAACACTTTAAATAATGTAAGTTTCTTGAGGAGTTATTAAAAAAAATTGTAATCAATAAAATGATATTAGATAGTACACACCTAATAGGTACTATATATAATTATTTCTGTTGTATTTTTATTTTTCTGTATTATTTTATTTCTGTTTCTAAAAGTTTTATTATAGTTTGTTTAGAATAACACTTTAATTTTGATATTCTATATCTTTGAAATAAAAAATGTGAAATGGAAATCAAATTGACTTACATATTTTATCACCAAAGTTTTATTAAAAAAAAATTTACTGGTAATTTACCGGTATTTTCATTTTCATTTACCGAATTATCAGATCCTACCTATTATTTATTGCTTGAGAATAAATATCGGATTTAATCTTGCCCCAAAGGTAAAAATCATGAGAATAAATAAAATTATTCATTTGTATTTTATCACTTAAAAACCAATACTAATATTAATAAACAATTATAAAAGAAATTTTTTTAGTAACTGATTGTTCTGCTGTCAAAAAAATGTTTTTTAAGGGATCCTTATTTTTTTGAAGTGAAAAGTGAACTTAAAGTGACTTAAGTTTTTTTTTTCTTTTCTTCTTATTTTCTACATTTTTCCTCATTTTATACATTTTTTTGTGTTAAGACAATAAACACTACTTTATTTGGTTGAAACTTATTGCGAAAAATTGGGTTAATTCTAGCAAAGTATGCCATTAAAATACACAATTATTAATAACAGGAAAACGAAAAGAAATAGGTATAGGGAAACCTAATACTAATCGCTGAAGAATTTGATTCTGTGTTATCATGATGTAAAAATATACAGAGTATTCCGTTTCAGAAAATTGAGTAATGGATACTTAAATATAATGGGATTCGACACCATATCGCGACCAGACTGTAACATTTTCAGGTATATTTAGGCTATGATTTGAAAGTCTAAGGGGTATACCTTCAAATGATAAGCAACTTGAATCTTGAAATTTAAGAGTGCCGTAAAAACCTTTTTTTTTAAATAAAAGGCTACCGAAACGACTTTTTACATAAATTTGAAGATATCCCAAAATTGATTACATTTATGTAGGTGTAGGGAAACCTTAATATCTTGTCTTTAGAATAATGTTTAAGATCAGAATTTGCAATAAAAATTATAACATTCCATTTAAAATAATAAACTTGATGGCGACTTCCGGTCAACCGAAAGTGATACAAAAGTGGTAATAATTTACTCCGAAAGATCACTTTGGCCAAGGGCAGTCTACTTATTTTCAGAATTTTTGTGTATTTCCTTCCCTAAAATATTTTAATAGGCCACTAAACTTGGGAGACCCTGTATAAGAATATTAGAAAAAAATATAAAGGAGAATCGATTGAAGAATCACAATAGGAATTTATTTTCTAAATCTGTAATCCCAGATTTAGGAAATGTAGTTATCCACTATCCAACATTTCTAGCCGTCGAAAACACGCACCTAGCTGGTTTATTTAGCGAGAGAAAAGAAGGCTTTTAAAATTACATACTTCTATACTTACTTATATTCATGCCTGGCCAAATATCGTACATACTTCTCGGGCGGATCATCGCTGTCCGAATTTTGCAAACTCACACTGCGTACTGTAGTGTGACTAGCTTGTGTAGCGGGCATCGTGAATTCCACATAGCAGTACTCCGCCAATTGCTCGGGCATCTGATCGTAGCTTGTTAATGCCAAACGACAAACCATATTGTGAGTTGTATAGGCTCCTTTGAAAGTGAAAAAAGCAGTATGAACAATGTTATATATATTTTTGCATTGAAAAGGTAATAATTTTTTTACGCTATACCATACTAACAAGGTAGAATAACTAGGCAAAGGTTACTGATTGTATGCTTACAATAGGCCGTAGTACGGCTTTATCTTTGGGTATTTCCGATGAATCCTAAAATGTTACCCTATACTATACCTGGAATCTTACATCAGCTTCATTGCAGGTGGTGGGGTCTACTATCAATGCAGTAATCCTATTTATTTAAGGTTATAGCGACGTTGCTGTGTCGGCTTTTATTATGACGATGACAATCCCTCCTATTTCACGTGATCGAACGAAGAGGAACAAGTTTAGTATTCTGACTTGGTTGCCGAAACCAGAAATGTGCAACCTACTTCATAAAAGTGAAACACCATTATGCCAAGAAAGACTGCAAAAAAAGTTAAAAGAACAGAGGAAGCACTATTTTAAAAAGAAAGCATTAGGTCCACACAGTCTTGCGACCAACGTTAAACCCGACTGGCAAACCAAATTAAAAAGGAATTTTGGAATAACACCAATCGCATTAATTGGAATTCTCGGAGTTGAAGAATATTGTGATCAACTTGTAGCGTATTCCTGCGTTGTATGAATTACGCAATCGTATCGACAAGAACACTGGACGAAAAAATCATTACAGAAATTGAAATGGCACCAAAAAGCATACCGACCTTGGAACCAGAAGAAATGCGACAAGAAGCTAGTAAGTTACTTAATGAAACCAAATCACGCAAACGAAACAACACGACAAAAGAAGGGATAACTGTGAGGAACCTAATAACTATGGTGCTAATGAAAACGAACAAAAGCAGTGCCACTGTAATCTTAAATAAAAATAATTATCAAATTAAAATTAATGATCTACTGGACTCCGACACCTAGTTAACGCCGAGCTAAAGAAAGACCCAATGGGGACGATAGCAATTAAGGTGGAGGAGCGAGTGAAGCAATCAACCATCGCGAAGGAAGACAAGAGAAAAATATTACCAAAATTCAGTTGATTGGCAAGGTTCTATAATCTACCAAATATACATAATGTTGGAGTATTACTATGATCTATTGTAAGCATGACTTTACGACCTTGTTAAGTATTTAGCGAAAGTGTCAAAACTACCAACGGGCAATTCGTCGTTCGATTGATCATTCATTTACAATTGTGAAATATTGTGGCTTAATGAATGATCATTTAAATGATTCTGTCCTAACGAATCATCATTCTTATTTTGTATTAAAAAATGTTGGTGTTCCAGTCCCGTTCACCTGTATCGGATTGTATGTTCTATTCGGTTATAAAGTAATAGAATGGCAGCATATTGGTGTAGAAAGGGTATACGTATTTTGAATTTAGAAAGAAATTAAATCTTATCCGATACCTATAATTAAAGTGAAAATTTACGGTTAAGGGTATTTTGACTTTAGTTTAACTATTTCAGCAATTAAAAGATAGCAATTATCTCCTATTATCTTTGATATGAATTATTATATCAATTCTTCTAAAGAATATTTAAACTATTATTTTTGAATCTAGTGTACGATACCTTGACCTTCCTTTGGCAAACGTGGGCATCTCCAGACGATCGATCTATGTTGGTGCTCATATTTGGCTTGGCCAGAGGTTACCTCTATAAGACTTTCTTGAAGTGTATCAACCGTTCCTAGTATTCTCTCTATTCCCTTTATCTTTCCAGTTCTGAAACAGTGTTTAATATATTTTTCTTATTATTTTATTACATATAAAAAAAACTGTCCACGCTGCCAATATAATATTTAGAAGAGGAAAAATCACGGGTCTTGAACAGTGTCTCAGTGTTTCTGACGAGAACTATTTACATCATGAACTTTCAATAGGGTCGCTGCTGGCATCTTCAGGTGACACTCAAGTGGTACACAATAATGCCATGAATAATGACATGATCATCGGTAAAGATCTGCTGGCTCAGGCACAAGTGACGATATCGGACGAGAATGTTACCATCACAAAGAATCTGCAACGTCTCCATTCTGACTTGATGTCCATAGATATACCTAATGATGTTCACTTATTAGATGTAGATCACACCGTAACAAACGAGAAGAAACACGAGTTGGTCGATTCGGCAGTTGAAGATACTGTCAATGATGGTGAATAGAAACTAGTGGTAAAAAGAGAGCCAAATCCCAAATTAAAAATGGACAAAATGTGATCCGCAGTTATGACTACAGCTTGTTAAAATTTAAGGACGAATCTAAAGAAGAACAAAAGCAAGCCAATGTGGACATCGAAGGTGAAGGTGATTTGACGATGGGCGTAAATAAGGAAGAAGAAGACGAGAAAAGCGATAAAGAAAAGTTGCTGTTACATGAAGAATGAGTTGAAGAGTAGTCAGAAGAAGAAGGTGAAACTTTTGTATTGTATTGTCTAACAATGACTTATTCTTATGTCGACGAGAGCTGCCGAAGCGGCCGTTGATCATTTTAAAAGTGATAACGATAAGGAGGAATGTAATGAAGCAATGGCTGATGATAGTGTTGAGGATGAGGGTAATGAAGGCAATATGTATGATATCCCTTTAGTAGCCAGGAAGAGGCATAAGAAATCTTACCAAAAAAGAAACGCGCTGCCAGCGAAGAAGATTTTAAACCGGCCAAGAAAAGTAATATTCGAATATTCGAAAGATGCTAGAAGAAGAAATGGAAAGAAGCTTTGTCCAGGGCACGCATTGTCCTAGAGAAAATGCTCGTGAAGGGGATGATCTAGCATCCGAAACGGATTCCCTGCAGGATGGTCGAGTTGTTGGAATGCCATACGCTTTGCCGATTTTTAACTAGCAACTGTTAACAAGTGAGGCGGTGTCAAGTGATAAATAAGTATTAATAAGGCGTGTACGACGTATTCTGGAGTTATTGTCTTTATGACCCATAAAATATTGTGATATTATTCGTATTATAGCGTATTCTTTAAACTCCTGTCTTTTATTCCCTTGTACTACCATGTGCCGAATAGAAAATTATTTTATAGTATTAATCTCAATTATGTGTTTACTTGAATTTGTAAACGCAAGTTGCTTCGCAAAGTTCTCGTTTAAACAAATTGTTTTAACCGTATCCATTATTCCATTAGCACAAAAACTTAAATGTGTTTGGGTATTATTTAGCATAGTATAATGTTTATACTGAAAAACTTATAACATTCAAGATCGTTTTCAATCAATATAAATTTCTGATACTTTTTTTGCAAACAGAACTTAGTAATGAAAAATATCTGCAATAACCAACCACATTCCAATAACACGACCCTCAAACTGAAATAATTCAGTATGGAAATAACCACTGTTTGTGAGAAGTTTTTATAATATTCCAGTAAACAATAGTTACAACCGAATAAATATTTATAAAACCTGAAAGTTAGTCAATAGAAACGCATTTACCGCCTATGAGCTGACTTCACTGAACCATAGCGAAAATGCTTCTCTACCCTGAACAGATAAATCCAACACTCGGGAATAGGAAAACGAATCATAACATCTTCACAGGGTATTTGTCCCAATTTTCTTGAAGCAAATCCTGGTACTAAAACGTCCGCCCGCAATTCAATCTGAAACAATGTTGTAAAAGGAGAAGTAAATAAGAAAATATCAGAACATACTCGATTTCCCGTGATACATATAGTAGGTTTCAATTGTAAAGGTAACTCTCTGTTTCTTGGTGGGCGTATTCTGAATCGCATTAGTTCAATGTAACAGGCGTCTGGAGGTTTAAACCTGTAACAAAAGAAAAACTTAATGATTGAAAAAGCAGTAAAATAAAAGTACAATAAAAACGTTACTAAATTACTACTTCCAATGATTCCTGATTCCAATGATAGTAAAAACAAATGTGTTGAAACCATGTGGTTTAATTTAATTGCAAAATAGAAAATACCATCTGTATTTATCATACCTGATTATATGAGATTTTTCATATTCATCCTGTTGAACGCAGTAATGAAACTCGACGTCTTCTAATCTTATCCATTCTTCTGTAACCACCGGTATTATATCGTGTCTGCCCACTACTTCCTTGCCTTGCCTTCTCAAATCATTAATACCTAACTCCACATCCGGCATGCCCGTCAAAAATCCCAGAAAAAACAACCGTACTCGGGCTATTTGTTTCTCCACGTGTCCTTAAATTGAATAATTAATTTCGAATTTCTTGGATAAAATGCAACGTAAATTACCTTCCATATCCTGCTCGACATATAACTCATCGACCACAGTTATTTGAACTTCTTCCATTTTGTAATAAAGAGCCCTATCTCTATGAGCTTGTAACTTGAATAAAGACTCCTCTATACACACGGAAAACTGTTTCAGATCCTCATAGTTAAGGGAACCCAGCTTCATCAATTGCGAAACTTGCGGAGCATGTTCAACGGGCAAGCCTAATTTCCTCAAATCGCTTCCAAATTCCTTAACACCTTGATAATCACCTTGGATTGCATAAGCAGCAAATTGGCTTAACTTATTTGTGATGCGCTCTGCCTTTTTGACTTGGCCAGGACGTACGCCCGGCCTTTCTTTGTAGAATATATACTGCAACTTTACGGTAAAAATCTTTCCAAAGTTATCGTATTGTTGAGCACCAATTTCTGAAACCGAATAGCACGGTTGGAGAGGAAGCTCTTGAAAAGGATCTTTATCAATTGGTTGGTTGAAAAGTTGCAATAATGTGCAATCTGCTTGCGGTAAAATTCGCACAAAAATCTTCTTCCAAAATCTACGATACGTTAAACTAATGTCATTATTCTTTCAGCATACAGAAATATTTACCTTTGACCAGTTATTTTCTTTTTATTTGGCTGCCTCAAGTGCATCTCCCATCCATCTCCAGTGAAATGAATCCGAGGAAATGGTTCCAATGGTTGCGATACATCATCATCAAATAAAGGGGTGGGAGGTGTTTCTTGAGAATCAGTTCGTGTAATTTTTGTTTCATCTGCAACTAGAGTATATTAATATTTGTGCACTAGATGAAAAATTAACTTACCAGGTGGTAGTACTGCCTCGTCGTGAATCGCGGCAGTGATAGTTTCTGACTGGTCAAAAGGATTAAATCTAGGCGAAGTATCATTAAACGCATTTTGTACAGCTGTTGGCGGAGGTGCTATTACTGGTAGCACATCGTCTGATTTTTCGCTTGGTAATTTAGGTCTAGATATATAATAATTTTAATTAACTAATTAATTTTATTCTGTGTTGAAATAAAAATATGTTCCTTAACATATTAAGTCATTAATACGTACCTTATTACAACAGAAAAATCTTTGCCTTCGTCAGAATCTATAGAGCCTGCTTTCGCAAAACGATTCGTAACATTTTGGGTTTGTGCTGGTGGTCCTTGCATAGCCAAAAATGCATCAAAAGACTCATCGGGACCAAAGCCAGTACTGTTCTCATTAAAACCGCTGTTATCATCGCCCCAAGTATCTGTCGTAATGTTATTGCTGTTGAATGCATCAGACGAATTTCCTTTCTTAGTTTCATCTTGCGCAGCAGATTCAAACTTCATTGTGAACGCATCGAAGGAATCTTGCTTTATACTAGCCACATGCCTTGGTAATGAACTTGGTGCAGTATTAGAATCGGCAAATGCATCCATAGAATCTATTTCTTGAAATACATTTTCAACCATATCTTCCGATGCTTCGATTGGATTTTGTTTTATGGGACTTGCACCAATTTCTTCAGCGACCGCGAATGGATTAAAAGTAACGCTAGATACTGACCCTTTACTTTGGCTGTCACTAGTGTCCATTTGTAAATCTGATTGGGAAGGTTCTGGTGATATAAAATTATCGTGAATAATTGGCTGAGAAATACTTGTTGAGTCATCTGCTATTGTTGATACGTTGTTCACATTAATATCTTGAATAGGATCAAAGGTAGAATCTAGAAATGATTCGGTTTGGATACAATTATTTACGGTGGATTGTACTGTATCCACTACATCTTCAACGGCATCACACAGCAAATCTGTTATTTGTGGTGCTGGAGGAGCATTGTACAAATTCATTATATCAGTCGTAGATACAGTCTTTTGTGTTTGTTGTACTTCCTCTGTACCAAACATATCCATCATTTCACTGACTTGATTTTCAGGCTGAGAAATATTTGTAAAAATAGGTGGGGGAGGTTTTTGAGGTGGCACATTGTTGGTTGTTTGGGTTACAGAAGTCGGTTGTGCAAATACTGGTGGAGATGGTTTAGGAGGAGGTAGATTAGGACGTGGTGGTCTCGCCGGAGGCCCAGGTCTTTGAGGAACAATTTTATTAGGTTTATCCGCTGTCGGATTTTCATTAATATCATGTCTTTGGTCTAAAGACATTAACAGATCTTCTGATTTATTTTGATCAAATTCGCTACTAATTGGTTTACTGTCACTAACATCCAACAAATCACCGAAAGGTTCCGGTGTAGGACTCGGAGAGTGCAAATCTCTCATCGACACAGGACTAGGTGTTCTCGTAGGTGGTATTCTATCTAGTAGATGTGAGCTGGTAGCATCCATTGCTCCCATTACAGACATCAATAGATCCTGGGTTTCTTTTGATGGAGGTGGCCGTGGCGGGAGTGGTCTTTTAGCTTCAGACTGATGAGGTGCATCTGAAGTAAATGTTGCGAAATCATCATCACTGGCTACAGAGTTCGTAAATTTTAAATCTAAATCCGTTGGTTTTTGAGGTGCTACATTTACTGGGATATCCACATCTGTTAGGAAATCTTCTACAGAATTTGAAAATATATCATTTGTAGTTTTCGCTGATGCCTCTATAAAAGTATTAGCCATAAATGTTGTTTGATCATTTGAAACTTCGGCGGATTGCGCTTCCATCGGACCAAAGTCCATCGAGTCAAACGCAAATGGATTCGTTGAGGTATTAGATGCAACAGTCGTTGCACTCTGTGAGAAAAACGGATTGTCATTGGTACTAGACGTATCCTCTCCGAAATCGTCATTTTCAATAAGGAATGGATTGGAGTTTCCTGAATTTGGAGAAACATAATCTTCTTCTGTAAACAAAAACGGATTCGCTCCTTTCAAATCCATCTTAAATCAGTTCGGACTCCAGTAGTTTTAATTCAGTTTTACCTAAACCTATATTACAAGCAATACTCGTGTCAAAAGGATCAATATCATCCACAGTATCTGAATCTAATACTGGAATTAACGGTTTAACATTAACATCGGAAGTGTGCTGTTCTTCAAAAAAGTTTTTCTCAGTAGATCGCGACTGGGCAATAGTTGTCGGGAAATTATGAACTTGTAGAGGTACCTCTACCGAATTGATCAACTCACTTTCCAATAACTTTAATTCAGTTTTTCCTGGTAGTATATTGCTAGCAATAGAAGTATCAAAAGGATCACTATAAATATCGAAATCTGATTTGTCGATGGCAGGTGTTAAAACTTTAGCGTTCACATCATTATCAGCAACTAATAACTCAGATAAAGACAAACTAGCTGGTTTAGTGTTTTTAATGTCAGGGTTTGCTAGTTCTTGTATAGACTGAATTACCTTCGCTACTGCAACTTGGTTTTCATCCCTTGGATCAAAATTAGGATCCAATAAACTATCAGATTGCTTTTCAAATAATTCACTCTCGATGAGTTTCAATTCAGATTTTCCAGGTGCAACTTCAGAAACGAAGGAAGTGTCAAAAGGATCAACACTTTCCTCTACTTCTGGTATTGAATTTTCACGTGTGTAATACGGCGTCAGAGGTTTAATGGGTTTCGCAATCACCAGTAAGTTTTGTTGTTCTAATGGTAAATCAAAGGATACCTTCCTAAATTGATGTTTGTTTGATGATTCATCAGCACGTGAATCAAAATCCTGATCACCCAACGAATCTTTATATTCGCCTAACAACTCTCTTTCCAAGAACTTTAATTCTGTTTGGCCTGGTAGCTTAGCTGTTTCGACTATAGACGTATCAAAAGGATCACAATATTCGATGTAATCCTTATCCGCTACTTCTTTCGGTTTCAAAGGCTGATCACCTAATGATGATAAATCTGTACTGCTTCCGCCCAGTAAATCTCTATGAATTGGTTGGATTAAGTTGAGTTCGTTTTCTAAAAAAAAAAAGGTAGCAATCACAATTACAAGTGCTACTGTTACGAAAGTATATTTTGTAACGAACCAGAAATTCTCTCTGCGGATTTTTGTTGTGCATTCGCATTCGTCACTTGTATGTTTACTTCCTGTAATATTTTATGCTTTGTGTCTGTTTCGGTTTGAAAATTAAAGTTCTCTGTCCCATTCAGAATTTCATTTTCTATTATCTTTAATTCTGCTTTACCAGGTAAAATATTTTCTGCAAACGTTGTATCGAATGGATCTACATCTTCATTTGCAGCAAAATCTTCTTCAATGTGGTTATCGGATTTTCTATAAAATAAAAATCGTTATGTATAAATTACAATCTTGAGTACGCATTTTGCTACTTAAATTCTCATTGAATTTGTATTTTGTTTATATTGTGTCTTAGATTATTATAGCTTACAGAAAAAAATACTCACTCTCCTTCAAAAGCGCACCAAGAGTCTTCAACTCCAAAGGCAGTAGATTTTTGAGAGGAAACGGGAATAGTACCCTTGCTAGGCGCTTTCTTGGCCAAGCTTTCTACAGCCAACTGGGAAAATTCATCGTCATCATCATCATCACCGAGATTTGCAGCAACAGAACCAAACTCTTGCTGAACTACAACTTTATCTTCAACCTGTTCCTCTTGTAAATTAATAGGTGTGGTTGCAAGAGATAAATGAAGACTCCGACTTAAATCGATAGGAGTGTTTAGAAGTTCAGAAGGAGCATTGTCGTCTAGTAATGTAACTTTATTTTCCAAAGGTAAGCCGGCTAAATAAAAATAAATTTTACACATCTTCATATCACTATTAAGGATTCCTAAAATAGTTAATTAAGATATATTTATAGAGCACACGAGTCAATTATATTGAGCGTAGAACAAAAAAAACTGTTAAAATAATATCTATTTGTTTAATAAGGCACCAAAGCAGGCGATTTAATGTCACGGCTGGGAGTTTCAAAGCTGAGACGCAGTCGAGGCTTTGAACCCAACCAAAGGATTAAATCAGCTTTATTGCCGAATTGAACATTGATTTTTTCGTCGATCACTTAGTTTTACGTTTTTAAAGAGAAAATACGCAAAATAATCTGGAAATATTACATTAAGATACACTGTCGGTAATTGTTTGTGAGGCTGGTCCCTCTGGTTTTTAACGAATAAAAAGTGATAAGTAACTAATTCAAAGTTAAAAAATGAGTGATAGTAATGTTGAAGATTTACCGGATGAAAATAGAGAAACTGCAAAAATTGTGGAATTGGATTTACTGCCTGAAAAGTCTCGCAAAGTTTATCAATAAGCATACGAAATTTCCTTGATTTTTGTGATAAGGAAAAGGTCAAGCTATATTCAGAAAAAGTTTTGCTGGTGTATTATGCAGAATTATCAAAGAAAGAAGGTTTCTGCCAATAGCCAGCACGTACGTTCAAAAATGAAGTATATAAAAATATATTTAAAAAAAATATACCTATATAAATATACCTCTGAGATCACACAACACGTCTGATTATATAGCTTCAGGTACCGTACGTGAGGACTACCTGAAGCTATACAATCAGACGTGTTGTGTGATCTCAGAGGTATATTTATATATTTTTTTAAA